>JAQFYB010006501.1:0-12122 GCA_034694085.1 Pogonognathellus longicornis
GAAGTAGAATGCCACGGATATGAAATTAATGATTACATGATAAATTGCAATTTTTACTGTGCTCTGTGCAGTAGTAGCTCACAGTAGCAGAAAAATTCTAGATACAATCAGTCAAAGAGTTTCTTTCATAGGGTGTGCCGGTTCTAGTAAAAAATTTTATTATGAAAGGAACGTACAACAAGAGACATTTATGAATGCGTTTGTTAAGAAATGGGGGGGGGGGGGGGACAAGCACAATACTATCATCTTCGCAGCTATGCTAGGTAGTTGTGACAACAACGATGATAAGAATCAAAATGTGCTATTGTCAACTCATCTCGTAGTGTCGTAGTAACAAATACATTTATAGATGTTTCTTGCAGTCCCGAATGATTGAATTAGTTTTATTTTTAATACCATACCTGCCAAACTCAAAACGTATGCAACTCATAATGTCATAATTGTCATGGTATGGTATCCTGTCGTAGACATGTATGAAAACAGTTAGACTAGACCTGGACTAGACTAGAGTTGGAATTAGTTTTACTCTCCCTACTTCTAGTTAAGCATATTATTTTATCAATGAATAACTTATGAACGATCAATTGATAATTTATTATAATGAACAATTTTATAATTTTTACTCATTTTGTAGTTCAACATACTGATGCAGCCTTATACTGCGTCGTTGTCATTAACACCAGATGTGGATGAAAACAGCGATTATAAACTCGTAATATATGGAACTGCCACGGATGAGACAATTCATATCAACAGCGATTATTTTGGCGAGCCTTTCACCGCAACTGGAACTTACAAAGAAAATTCTTTATTGGTAGAAGCTAACTGGTCACAGGATCAACGTTTTAAACTTTCCGTTTCAGTTCCAACTTTCACCGTGGAACAAGCCATTTTTTCGGCTGAGATTGAAACACCCTTTAAAGAATTCCAGGATGCTTCTCTTACCTTACGCCATCACTTTAATGGAAATGAAATGGATAGCCGTATCCAAGGACGAGTGGAACAAAGATATGCAGCATTTTCGCTTGCCACGATCTTTAATGTTCCCGAATCACGGTTCTCTACTTCTGCAGAAATCACAGGCTACCCAAAATTAGAAGGCATAATAACATTGGGCACAACCGGAACTCAAAAATCCTTTGAACTGATTGCTAAACGTGGGGATCAAGAGCGAAAAGTTAACATTGAATATATTCGTCTTCAAGGGGGCTACGATACAAGATTTAGATTTAGTGGATGTACAGTGTTACCAAAGGTATTAATTTCATTATCAAAATACGATTTGTGCCTATTCAAATAAGAATATCCATATTAAATAAAGAAACGAAACAACTCTGTAATACATATTTAATTTGTTTTTGTAATTGCAGATCTCTGTAGAATTTCATCATCAAATGACGGAACAACTTTCGACTGGTCTGCAGATAGAGTGGATACCGGTCAGATCTCAGCGTCGTCATATTGAATTAAAACTAACATCTCAAATGTCTCCCATGGTTTTCACTATCCTCCTTTCGACCCCATGGAAAAATTTTGAAAGATGGGAAGCTAGCTTAGCCCTGAAAAAACGACAATTATTACGTGAATTAGAAATCAATTTAGATGGCTCCCTGGAGATATTCCCTACAGTTTTAACTGCTAAATCAAATGGAGATCTTTCAAATTTTCAAAACGAATTTAAGCTGATATGGAATTCTCTACAAAACAAAACACAGCTTAGAATTTCATCTGTGGGGCACGTAATCAGCAACGAAAATATTGAAATTCATAATTCTCTGGAGTTTCCAGGCCACGATTATAAAATTAATATTGAAAGCAAAAAGACGGGAATTACAAATGCTGCAAATATTGACGTTACGGCTAATGGTGCACAAAGTGTTGGAGGACTTACATGGCATTACGTCAACGAAGGGAAATCTATTGAAGCAACGGCATGGGGACAAACCCCGTCTGTGCAAAGATCATCAATTGAGTTCAAACATGAGAGGAATCCAAATAAATTTTTACTTGTGAGCAATCTTATTCACAACTCCGAATCTTTATTTGAGCTGTCTACAAATTTCGAAGAGACTAGAGTGCGGAAGTACGATCTGCAAGCCAAACTCCAATCTACGTTCTCTGGGATTCCAACAGTAGACATTAAAAGTCAACATGATATGCAAATTTTGGACTCTATCACCCACTTCACCGAAATTGCAATTAAGCCAATGCCAGAATACGTGTGGGGTGTACAGAGCAAGGACGAAGGACTTGCTGTTAATGTTCAGTTTGACATTAAAGACAGGCGTCACATAATTGGAAACGGTGCTTGGGGCTCAGAAACCATAGACATTACCGGAGAATTTGTGAATTCAGATGAACACAAAAAACTTAAGATTAATGTGAACCCTTCAGTTTCCAAACCTGTTGCAATTGACTACAACCTTGAGAAAAAACAACATCATATTGTAACATCGTTTGATGTGTCTTCCGGAGGCGAACAAGTTGTAAATCTGAAATTGGATGGCAAGAAAGTGAATTCAAAGCTAAGTGGAGATTTGGACATGTATTTTTCTTTTGGCCCACATTTGGTTGGAACTGCGGTGTTTGATTCTTCTAATAAACTTATAGAAATGAATGTACAGAAGAATAAGGTCAACGTAATTAGTTTCCACACATCAGCCTTGGTAAGAAAAATAAATACACTACTAAAATATAATAGAAATTGACATTTATAATTGGTTTTAAATTAATTGTATATTTTATTATTTTAAAACCAGGTAACACTTGTGGAAGGAGAAGTTCGGTTTGAAGTCGAAAGTCCACTTCACCCTTTGCTGAAGAGAATAAAATTGAGTTATAGTCACTCACTTATACCCGGAAAATTTTTAATGGACGCAAAATACGAAAACTCTGACAAGCATTACAATGTCAAAGGAGTTGGTGTCTGGTCTGAAGAAACAAAAACGATGAAGTGGGGTCTTGCAGGAGAGTGGGATGGATCCTTAGATATTGAAATTCTGGGTGCAGATCAGCTTAATGCGATGGTGGTGTACCAAAGAAAAGAGTTGGCGAAAGTTAACGCTCGTTACAGTGTTGTGCAGGGTGATTATGCATTGGGAAAACACACTATCGATATGGTTGTTTCTCTGCCACAGAAAACTTACCCTTTTACTTTCACTGTGGGTGTAGACATGAACAGAGCAATGATTGATGTCCGCACACCATTCGAGGGTTGGTCATCAGTAATCGTGAAGGGAGGAGTGAATTTAGACGACATTCCAAAAAAGTTTTCATTCTCCGTGCAAAAGGAAAAAGATGTGTACACACTTTCATTTCAACTGGACGTAGACACCACTGACGGAAACATATGGATAGGAATAGACACCCCTTATAGTGGATTCAAAAACATTTCAGGGAAGCTTCTGTACACAATAGGCTCGAATTCGGACATTGTTTTAGAATTTTATCGTGAATCACAAAATGTTCTCCTAAATGCTAATTGGTCTCCGTCGAATGTACTGCTGAAAATTCAAACCTCCATGAAGAATGCGAAAACGATTTCATTTGGTGGAAATTGGGAATTGTACGCTCCAAACAAGAAACTGGATTTAGTAGCTACTTTAAACGACGAGACATACAAATTTAACAGTCAGTGGGAAGTATCCCCTTTAAAATCGGATTTACAACTGAACATGAAGTTATACACGACTTACGATTTTAAGTGTAGCTATGATTTCACAGAAGACTATAACGTCCTCGTAAATTGGAAAACATCGGGTAGGCGTAAAGACATTGGCGGAACATTCTCCATTTCAAATGGTTCTATATTATTGGATGTGACAAATTCAATTTCCGGATACGAAAGCATCAAAAGTGAAGCTTCATATTGGATATCGGAACATGGACATCATCATGGGTCTGTTTTCTGGGATGTCAATGGAAAAAGAGAAAATTTCAATTGGAAATTAGTGGCAGAAAAAGGCAAGTTTGAAATTCATGCTAACACCCCGTGGCATCCTTGGAATACATTTAATGGAACATTGAAGTACGATTTCGGACCTAAAAAATCTTTAAGTTTCTCAGCCGAGAGAAACGACGGAAAGAAAATTGAATTCGACGTTTCAGGTCATGTAGATGGCAAATTGTTTCAGTTAAAGGGTCAAGCTTCAGCTGTCTTCAATATGAAACTAAATACACCAATGAAGGATTTCAGTAATTTCCAATTAACAACTCAATACAATCGGCACAGAGCAGTACACAGTTTTAATATTTTCTCTGCTAGAAACACCAACAACCTAACAGGAAATCTTGTGTTTTCATACGAAAGCACAAACGGTTTCAGTGCAAATATAAAAGGGGACCTTGTAGCTCCGTACTTTAATTTAAATAGAAGCATTGTATTGAATCTAAATACAAAGCCAAAATCTTTGCTAAACATGCAAGTTAATCTTGAAGGAGTACAACACTCAATTGACGGGTCATTTGAATTTTCGAAGACAGTCGGAAGCGTCGAAATAAAAACCTCTCTTCAACGATTAAAAATTTTCAAGATTTTTGCTCAGCATGAACCTGGTAGAAACGTTAGAGCTATTGTGGAAATAAACGACAAGAAAACTGTATTAAAGATTGACTACCAATTTGAAGGGCTTCAACAAACCAAAGCAAGTTTGGAACTCACCTCCCCAATTAACGGATTCAAGAATGTGGCTGCAGACGCACATTTCAGTTTGCAGACTGGAAAAATTGATTCATTTATCAATTTTCAAAATGACTGGATTAGATGTATGAGCAAATTGAATGGTTCGTTTTCCTCTGAACAAGGCAACTTCAGATTCCAAATCAACAGTCCGATTTACAATTATGAACAAATGCTACTTTCTACTGTTTATTCCATTGATTCTTCATCTAAAAGCCTTAATATTGAATTCGAAAGAAATACAATGCAGGAGCTAACATTGGACTTTACATGTGGTAACAAACAAGTACAAATGGACGTAGTCTCTAAACATGTCCGTTACCCTGTGGATGCTAAGATTACTCTAAATTGGAGTCGCAATCCTCTACACATCAATGTTCATGTAGATTCTGGAGCAGAAGAATACAAAGGCAGTCTGCGTACAAATTTCCAAGGTTTCAAATTTGGAGAAATTGAAGTAGAGTCGCCATTCGGTGGATGGGAAAATATTAAGATCGGTTGGCATTTGGAAGGAAGCCTACACCGTGGTAAAGCTAAGATGAGCTATGACATTACGAAATTTGGAGCTTATGTCGGCACTGTGTCATGGACAAATGAAAACTGGAAAAAATTCACTGGTACAGCTCTGTCGCAATCTGGACCTGAAGATAAAAACAGAGGATTAGAACTGAAATATGACTGGTCTTCAAGGGAAAAATTGTCAGTATCCGTGGCTTGTATTAATGGACAAGAAAAACGTGAAATATATGCATCTTCGGTGGTCAAAACCTCAGGCGATTCTAAAATCCTACAACTTTCACTAAAAACACCGTTTGCAACATTCCAAGAGTTAGCTGTCCATGGAAAGTTAAATACGGAGTTGGAGACCACAATGGAATTGAAAATCGGCTTCAATCGAGAAAATATTTTTACTGTCAACAGCAAATGGACGATGAGTCCTTTAATGAGTTTCATTGACATTGATCTGAATTCTCCAAAACTGTGTAAACCATTCAAAACAAGCGCAGTTTACGATTTAATCACCTCTGACAAAAAATTGAATGTTTTCTTCAGTCAAGAAAAGTACATTCTGAATATCACAACTACAGCAGTAATCCCCACAGATTCAAATGAAATCCAGTTGAATATGAACGTTGATAGCAATGTTCCAATTGTTCCCATCTCAGCTTCTGGACTTATGAAAGCGAACTACAAAACCCTTGAGGATGACACTCGAGAAATTACAGTTTCATTGGATTCTACTCATATTGGAAAATGGAAAGTTGTAGGAGCCATTCGTCCATCGACAAATTTCTATGCAAAATTCGAAATGGAGAGTCCAGACAGAGACATCGTTCCATCCATTCGATCAGAAATAAACTGGAGAGGAAATACTCTTCAAGGCATCAGTAGCGATGTCTCCATTCAAATTAAGATGATACCTGAAGTGAAAGCCGATTTCTCCTTGGGATTTGACCAATTCCGTGTTTCGTTTATTTCTGGATTCAAAAATTTTGAAGCTATATCCGCTTTCGGTCGGTTTGAAACTCAAGATCCATCAAACAGGAATTTCGAATTACAAATTAGTTTAGGAGAAAAGAATCTCTCCCTAAATGCAACCTTACAAACTCCTTCCGGATCTTCGTTGATGGGCAGAGTCCAACTTGTCAGTGCATGGGAAGAGATTTCTGGAGCAAATTTTGAAGTCCGTGTTGAAGAAAATGGAAATGTGAATGTAGTTGGACAATGGGGAGATAAATCTGTTTCGATTCGAGGAAATATGCAAGGAAACGATGATCAATCTTTATGGAAAGCTGCTGCCTCTAATTTCTCTTTTGAAGTCAACTCTGTAGAAAAATTCAGAATTCAATTCAATCATTTATTTGGAAATGGTGAATATAGTTTCAACGCTAGTATCGGACCCGACTGCAGTATTCAATCCTACGTCAATCTCAATACATACGTCATTGTATCGACTACTATTCAATATAGTCCAGATGTTATTATAAAGTTCAATCGAGATGCTGGACCCGGTAGATTCTCAGTAAGAAAATTTATGTTTGCCCCTATTTTTAAATTAACTTACCTAAGTGTTACTGAAACTGGAGTACTTAATTAATTGTCATTTAAAAACAGTAATACATGTATACATAGATAATATTTACATATTTCAAATTATAATTCAACTCTGGTAAAATTTCATTTCCTGTACAGTACTTGTATTGCTTTATATTTTTTCAGGTATCATTCAGCAGCCCGTGGACGAAAGATTTTAATTCGCATGGACTTTATAGGGCAAGAAAGGGCGACATAAGTGCTAGATTGATTTACACTTATGATGGATATCAATCCGTCTTGGAAGCTTCTTCTAAGAAGACCGGCGATTTTTATGAAGGCCGTATTAGCATCGACTTACCACTGCTGAAACAGAAAGCAGACTGTGTGCTGATTATTCGCAAAGGGGAAGACAATCTTACAGAATCAAAATTTGAAATCAAAACACCTGAACGACATCTTTTACTCCAAAGTTCGTGGAACAGTTTCGAATTAGACATTGCTGATTATGGAAAAGGTGTTCAGAGGGACGTCGAAATGGTCTTTTCTCTTCCAGGAAGTTCGTACCCAGAAATTCGCACGCGAACTTCAATTAAGCAGTCTGTGGGAAGTTGTGCCAGCTTCTCCGTGGATATGTCATTCTCAACAAATTCAAAGGTGTCTAATTTCCAAATAGGATACAACCTCCCTGTCAATAACTTCAAGAATATCGGACTAAGAGTTTATGCAGACAGTGAATTATTGTCTCAAAAACCTATTGAATTTGTAATCAAGGCTGCGAAAACTGATTTACTGAACTTTAGCACCCGTCTACAATATCAAGATAATGATGTTAGCATTTCCTGGAATTTTGCTACACTCCCTGAATTTACGTTGCAAACTTTAATTAGTTTACCCGAAATTTTGCAGGATTCCAATCCGTACAAATTGGAGATTTCTGGCTCCATTGATTTGAAAAAGAAATTAGAATTTAATGCAAACATGTCATGCAACCATTGTGTCAATGTCATTCAAACCTCAGCGACCTTAGAAGACACATTAGTTAAAGCACGAATTTTCATTAATTCACCACGATTCCTCGGAGATTCTGTGGAATTCAATTCCGAACTACAGATGAACCAAAATGGTCGCTACGTTGTAGACATTTCTGGAGTGAATGGAATTCATGCGCTTTACTTGTCTGGACAGTCGGATATTCTACCCGATGACTTTTCAGTTTTGGCAAAAGCGACTGGAACTTTCGGTGCTCATTTTGTTCAATTCCAAGTCAATCGTAACGAAGTGAATGTTTACAACGTGGAAGTTACCGCTGAATCTATGACTTTGTTGAAAGGCAAACTAAAATTCATTGGACTTTTGAAACCAGTTGAAAATGGGTTTGACTCCTCGTTTGAATGCAGAACTGGAAAATCTACATTTAATGGTGTTCTCTCAGTAAAAGTTGACGCTGCTGTTGGCCATATAAAAGCTAAATTTGAGTCTCCTGAATTCCTACCTGTTGGACTAGACGCTAATTGGGAGGTTGGAAAATCATCTGTTGAAGGAAAACTTGGATTTTATCTAAACGATGTTAACCATCAGATAGAGATGTTTGTAAACAACGAAAACTATGAAGCTCGATTGAACATTTTATGTCCGTACATTCCAAACAAAGAATTCAACATACACTTAAAATTCCTTATACCCAAAAACAACTTTGATGTTCTGGGCGATTTTAAAATAAACAAAAGTCACTGGCGTTTGGAGGGCACAGCTCGGTTTGACAATTTAAGAGATATGGAAACAAAATTGGAGATACGTACCACCTTCGAATTCTTGGATCGATTAACTTTTGCAATCAAATCAGTCGCCGATGAACTCCATGTTGAAATTTACACCCCATATGAACATATTCCAAATATGTTATTCACTATTGGAGGTTTAATGGCATTAGAGGAAGCCAACTGGACGAATATGCAACCTCGCGTAGTTATCGGATTGCCTTCGGTTTTCTACCAATTATCAGGTAGGTACCTACTGTCATGAACCCATTAAACTCATCCTAATCTTTATCTTACAAATGTTGATAATCTTGTGTTCTGTTTTATTTCAGTAACATCTCAATTGCCAACTAACATCACATCCGGCGAATTTAGCGTTCAGTATGAAAAGCGGTTAATTGAATCAGAAACAAAATTAAATTACGAGATATCTTTAGAAACCTCTGTTTTGAAAACACTAGATCTGGACACAGAAAACGTTTTACAAGGGAGATTCCGATTAAAAACACCTTATGAAAATCTCACAAGTGTTGAATGCCTGTTAGGAGGAAAAATGGGATGGGAGTCAGGGATTGAAATACAATCTATGGGCGAATTAAACGGACAGGTTTTACGATACGATTTAAAACTTCGCAAAGAATCTGACAGTTTGAAATTATCTTCTGTTCTCATCACTCCTTTCAAGGGATATGATAAGTACACATTTTCTATCAGACTGGAAAACTATGAAGAAATTGGCGTTGGTCACAGCATTCAGGTCGATTTTCTAAAACCAGAATGGAAGGAACCAGTACAGCTTGAAGTTGATTACCGATATCGTGTTGAAGGGTTTACAAGTATGGACGGGGAACTCAGCGTTTCTGCACCTTTCTTTGGAATCTATCCTTTTACCATTCGAGGTGAAAGTAATTTGAAAAATCGAATTTATAATGGAATTATGGAAGGACGATGGGAAGGACAAAATCCAAACCTAAAATTAGAAGCAGGTTGGGCACATGAAAAAGTGTATGTAGTAGCCGAAGGAAAAGCTGGAAAAAATGCAATTTACCAAGCAATGAGCCGTGTTGACTTTGCTCGGAGCCATGAAAACTTCACCTTGGCATTCGAAAGCCAATATAAATACAATCCTATAATTATCTTCGACCTTTTATTTTCTAACATGGACAGCGTGGTCAATGGACAAATGCAGATTAAAACAAAATGGGAAAACCTTCAATCGGCCGACGTTGTGCTTGTAATTTCGCCATTTTCTTACTCTCAACAATCATGGACTGTGGAAAAGTTGATTAACTCAATTGACGTTAGTTTGGGGGTTAACCTTAACAACAGAAAAATTATGCAAGTAGAATTAATCAGTAAAAATGGTAAAAGAAGCTTGGAAATTTATAATCCTTTCCGTCCCATCTCTATCACAGTCAGATTTGAAAAACAATCAAGTCACAAGGTGCGATTGAATGCTGTGTTTTGTTGGAATCTAAATAAGCGCAGGGGCAATTCTATCGGCGTCAACCTGCTACTTTGTCGTACATCTACGGGCAAAGATTTGACGGTCAATATTCATGCTGGAAAAATGGGCTCAATTTTAGCAAACGTGAGTCATTTGTTCACATCAAATAAGTTAGAACAAAGTGTGCAGCTTCAATGGAACCGACCAACTGTTGATCAATATGGCGAATTGGGATACAAAATCATATTTAACGATAGCTCCAACGCTAGGGAACGAAAATTCAACGGTGTGGTTACAATTGATACACCATGGAGGTCTGTACAACTCGAGTCTCAAGTCAGTTCAACAGAGAAGGAATCAAAGCGATTAGCCGTTGTTCACTGGGACGCAAAAAGAGATCTGGATAAAAGAATTGGATTCCAATATGACCAGAAAAAATCAACCGGATGGCGAAGTTTCAATATGTCAAAACAATTGACAGTTGCCTATTCTGCCCTAACACACGATTTTGTCATCACGTCAGAAACACAATATAAATACAATGAACTTCAAAATTGTGAATTAAAATTAAAAACCAGTAATTCAGTTGATAATGACTTCACTTTTATATACCGAAAATTAAATCACGCTGAATCATTACAATACAACGTTGTGTTGAAGCATCCTTCAAGTAATTTTTACATTGGAACTGAAATTGTACTTTCTCCGTCTCAACAAATTCTTCTTACCGAATACATGGACGTTCGAGGATTCAAACATGTTGCTTTATTCCGTAAATCTATAAATCGTGGTGGAGTCACCCTTCATGCTGAAGCTGGACTTGATTCCAATTTAGCGGAAATTTTCCACTTGGATATCTTTAAAAATGATGACCAGTATGTATTGAATATTAATGGTCTGGGAATGGAATTTGATGGCAGTTTAAAACAAAATTTCACATGGCTTGATATGCTGTTGAAATACGAGACAGGAAAACAACTTCATGTGTCCGCTGGAATGCCTCATAAGAAAGAAATTAGTGTCAAAGTATGGAGAGACGAATTCGGAATGTACATCAATGATTTTGTAGTCGCATTAAGATTGAACACATCTCAACTTATCTCAACAACTGTTATTTGGCGTCCAGAACTGTTTGATCAGATTCAAGACATTTTCGTTGCGACGACTGAGCCTAAAACCATCAAGGAGATTTTCGGAAATGGTCTCTATGCCATATATAACGCGGTCTCTCAAGAATTATACGATAGATGGGATTCCTTGGAGCCAGAAATGAAAAAACGAATTGAAAACATTGTTGAAGTAACCCGTTACGAAATCAGTATCGCGTTAAAGGACGTATACAGCATTTGGGAATTTGTCAAGCAGGTCCACAATAATAACACATTTTATACTCAAAATATTGCAAAGTATTTTGAGTCTTCATTCAGAGCTGTGAGCACAATTTGGTAAGGAAACATTGTTTTCTAACTAACGTAATGCATAAATTGTGTGTAATTAGTAAAATATTTAATCACCTGATTCTTTTATTAGTGAAAAGTTGACAAGTTTGTCAAGAAGTTTTGTTGTATCTGCAATTAAACTCATAAAGGACTTCTGCATTGATGTTTGTGAATCTGTACAACAATACAGTGGTGAAATTGAGAATATTGTGATGACGGCTTGGGATGATGCAGAAAAGTTTGTAGTTTCGGTGTGGGAAGAAAATTTTCAAGCAGTTGCAAACTTTTTTGACTATCTGGAAGAATTGTATGAAACAATCGAAGACATAATCGAAAGACGAATGGAAGCTCTCGAAGAAAGAATCTTGGCTGTCACATTTGTTCGTAAAGTGATGAAATGGTATCAAGATTACTCAGATTGGCTTGAAGAACTTCCTATCCAAGATTACATCGACAATTTAATCGAGTTGTTTGAAGAAAAGTAAGTAATCATAATAATGATGATGTAGCTATTTATTTAACAAATCAGCACAAATTATTCAAAAGCCACTTTAGAAAACAATATGACATGGTAAATATTATTAATCAGACATACCACTTACTTGGATTAGCCAGATGCAGTAAAATTGCAGTGGTATAGACTGCCATAATATCTAAAACGAAAGCCACACAACATACAACAATCAGTAATTTAAGGATCCACTGTATTATCTCCAAGGTTGCAAATTAAGCCTGAAATCACTGCTTAAAAGTTGAATCGGGAA
>JAQFYB010006502.1:0-12121 GCA_034694085.1 Pogonognathellus longicornis
CATGACCCGAACCCAACCCTAACCCGATAGGGTTGGGCCAACCCTAGGGTTTCGGGTTGGGCTAGACGCTCTACTAGCTACCTAAAGTCCAAACCACATTCGTCTCTTTGCACACATTACACATTACTGACATTACACACCACACATCTCGGCACTTGCACACTCCTCGTATATTATTATCTATCACCCATTCTTTTTCCTTTCATGCATGAGCCAATTGTAAATGAAGTCTATTACGGACGACACATAAAATGCACTACACACTAACACATGAAGTCGCAACACACGAGAACCAGGCCAAAGAAAAACAGGTGAGGCGTGTGTCGTCCAACGTCCAAAAAGAGAGATGCAGAATCCAGAGACAGGCTCCTCTGCTAATATCACTCTAATCATATGAATATATAATATCCACTTATTTGCTTCGCTCTTTGTTTCTTCTAATTCAAATCCACCACGAGGATTGTGTAATTGTGCATGTGCTATTGTATGGCACTCTATTCAATACACTGTAGTGTAGCAAGCAAAGGATTGTCATGAATTGTTAGTTATTTTATTTTATTTAGTTCCTTCTTGTAACAAATGCACACGCAGGGATTATTTATTCCTTTCATGTCTCAGACATATTAAGCTACATTTTATTCTATCAGTAGCTATTATTTTAAATGTGTATGTGTAATTGCCAAACACATACACACACATTCAGCTCCGTCATCACATTATTACGTCCTCTATACAATATACAAACTATCTCTGCTATTCCTAAACAGGCATATACCACATAATAGTAACTAAGCTGTGCACATGCATTACTCCACCACAACGAGACCGCAACCAACAAGACCTACACTACAACCAGAGACACAATGTATTATCAACCTAATATCACCAGCTATTCCCAATGCATGTACACCGTAGTACTAACAAGCACAGAGACACACAAACAATAATTCCAATTCATTACTGTTCTCATTAAAACTATTCTTAATTTTAGTCGCTGCTTTTAGAAAGAAAAGAAATGCGTGGTTTGTATGTGTGTGTGTGTGTGTGTGTGTGTGTGTTAGCTTTGTGAATCTCATGAGTTAATATGTCGTCTAGTGCCTTCAAAAATGCATGTATTGTGTATTACCAATTTAGAATATTTGTAGCATTTTATTGTGTATTTGTGATTAGTTGTTGAGCCATGGGTTGTAAAAAGTTATTATTTGTGTTGTGAATACATTGAGTATTTCCATTGTAAAAGCTAAGAACGTAGAAGGGATACTCAGACAGTCTCACCCTGAGCAGTTAGGAGCACTACTACTGGTTTCATTAGACTCGCCTGCACATTATTTCAACCCGTTTGCGTGCCTATATACACAGGAGATTAGTTTGGATTTTATGGGCACGTTATAGAAGCCTAGTAGTGTTGTGTGGTTATGGTGGTGGAATATTATAAGGAGACTGGTGAGAGACTCGGAAAGAACGTGAGACGGGCGGACAGTTCTTAAGAAAGAATTCTGTTTTGTCTTTCCTTGTAAGTTATCTAATCTGCTTACCATATCTGCACTTGTACTTAACTTGCCTATACGGCATCCACACTCATACTCTGAGCGTTTCACATTCTCTGCCTAGAACTGGAAGGTATTATGCTATTATGTGTTCTGTCCTGCACTCACATTATGAAGTAGAGGAATACCTGTGCCATGATATTCTTATGCTTTGACTTTTGGCTACTCCTATCCTCCTTGCCGGAACACACTCACATACTCACATCACAGTGGACTAATCATCCAACGAAAAACACAGAGTGGATTTTATCATGCATGTGTTTGTATGGTGAGGAGTTGGGCAGCTGAGGCAGTTAGGCATGGACTACGCAGAGTGCAGTAAGCTACGTATGCATGGACTATCAGTTTGGAGTTGGTCGAAGTTTTACTTCTTCCTAATAATCGCACTCGGTCGTCATTACAAAAAGAAGAATCACGCCTTTGCTCGTACAACGAGAATACAACAAAAGAGTGGTCCACAATGTCTACGTATGAATGTAAATGTACACAGTAAAAAATGAAAAAGGTTTTAAGCATTTTGTCTTCCTCTTATTGTTAGCTTTGTGTTACGAACTTCACCCTGCCGTTTCAATGTTTCTGTATCGTCACGTCAACTATTAGTAGTCGCTCCTTAGTACTTGTTCTCCTTATTATTACTTGTTTCGAATCAACATTCAACGTTCATTGTATTCTCTGCAGCTGGATCTGACTAATAAAATTAACCCTTCTCACGTAAACTCTGACAAAGACTCGGACATAAACTAAAAACAAACGCGAACAAGTCTTATTCTATATGCACTCATCTATCTGAACACAGAACACCTACGAAACACATTTGTTTTACGATCTTTACTATTTCAATTCACCTTTCTATGTACTCACTGCTACTTGCCAGAATTAGACAATTACAGAATACTACGCATTATTACATTAGTTCTTTTACACACAAACCAACCACAAACAACACTGCCATACAAACGAATAATATTTGACCTTTACAAACATGAGACACATAGTAGGTACATATTATGCCTTCATTGCATTGGGAATTTTTGCAATGATTTTGATTTTGGATGAAAGAAATTATTTTATACGCTGTTAGCTACGTCTTGCTTAAATTATGAGCCTCTATCTGTGTTTACAATAGAATTTCTTTGAATTTCAATTGAACAATTTGCTTTATTTACTTTGTGAGCCTCTTGCAAGTATCAGATACTTGTACAAATGATAATTTCATTTCCCAAAAGATTTTCCTCATGCAACAAACAACTAAAAGCGCAGTTGAAGTGGTTTAGAGTTGAAACCAGCCATGCAGTTGTTTATAAATTTATTCATGAAGTTAATTTTCCGTTGACAGCGTTTACTTGTTGAGTGCGTACAAGTCGTAAAATCCAGTTTGGGTTGCTTCGTTAGAATCTCTGCCAATATTGCTACAATAGAATATTTTGGGCATTATTCATTATCGTGTAGAAGACGGTTTCACGTCATCCCATCGTGGCAACTCGCTCTCGCTCCGTCAGTCTTTGCTCAGACTGGATGGCAATAATAATTGCAAGAGTCATCGTAGTCGTCGACTATGGTTTTTTCTGCTGCGTTTATGTGGTGGAAATTTGTAGTGCACAAAGCAGAGGCAAACCCTCCCTCGGAGCTCATCTCATGTGAGTGAACAAGGAACACACTAATACTCTACAATACTTGCCAATTATATTACTCTCAGTTGGCAGTACCTACGCCAACATCCTCGCTCCCAGTATAAGGAAAATAGTTGGGCTACAATGAAAGGTGAAGCGCAGCAGTGAGGATGATGAAGACGAAGACGAATACTGTGTTGGAAGAAGAAGATGAGGAATAAGAATAAGAAGAAGGTTGTGTACTGGTCAAGTCGATTCCAGTCGAATCCAGTCATGATTCAACTCTTACAAGACCAGATCATCCATCATCACAGAGAATCTAGGAACATGCAGACTTTTGATTGTTATGAGTGTGTTGTACAAAGTACAGTATGCATGCTATGATTATCATATTATTATTTTGTGCCTGATGGGCATCATCTCAGCTGAGGATGTAATGTAATGCAATTCAAAGTACGTAGGATGTGAGTTTTCTGCCAGAGTCCAACTCCAACTCAACCTCAACCAACACAACTCACTTCGTTGTGACTGAGGCTGCGAGTCTCAGAGACTCCTCGTATCAACCTGAGAGAGATTGGATTTTTAACCTCCGGTAATACCACGGATTTGTTTTTCTTTTATGGTCCTCTCCCAAGAACTTGCCATTCTTGGCATGGCGCGGCGTTATGGAATACCATGCTCTGTCCTTACATTTTCTTTCCTGCCCTATCTTTCACAGAATGCAAATGAGCCCCGTAGCCACAGCCAACACTACACGGCCATGCACAGCACAACAAAACACACTCTCACTCACAGCACTACCATTGCTACACCCATATCCTATGTCCCATTATACACTGAGTAGTCTGCACAGTCTGCAGTTGTTGTGGGCTGTTTAAAATTCTTCCCTATACTCAATCCTGGTTCTAAGTTCACAACCACTGACTATAGTGTCGTGTACTTGAGCAGATCCCATATCTCCACAGATCCGCGCAAAACACACACAAATAATGCACACACGCTACACTACATTCCTGATATAAATCAAACCATTTGACTTGACTTGCTAATGCTACAATTGCTCTTGGACAACATAACACCACTATCACAGAGTGGCATGCCAACTTGCTCAAAAATGCAAACGAAGAAGGAAGAGGCAGACCAATAAGGAGGATGAATATACCGTCACTAGAAATGCAATACCAAAATATTACCTAATCCTAAACAGAATAATAATAAATAATATAGAACGCCTTTTCGTTTCCGAGGCTCCTTCTCTTTCTTCTTCTTCTTCTCGCTCACGTCACTCAACCAATAAATTAATATATGGCCATACCATAATAATCTTGTGACCCATGAATACCACAGCCATTTCATTACTAACAACCATTCAACCATCTGCACCACTATTTCTTCCGCATATAAAATGTCCTTATACAGATATGGATAGAGCAACTAAATAAATCCGGATTGAGAATCACTAATTTTCCGTACTGCTGTACTTCCATGTATGAGCCCAATAAAAACAGCAGCAGAGTTTCATTGTTTGTTTATCAATCTGTTCATTATTTTGGACATAGCAGCTAAACTACAGACAGCTAGGGAGACGGAAGTGGCAAGTCTAGTATTGAAATGAGCATGCAGTAACTATATATACACTGCAGCTCCTGACTGCACGCATACAACACGCTCATTTATTTGGTTAAATATTTGTATTAGTTAATTATGAATGAGCACAATGTTTATGATGTGTCTCTTAGAGCAAGCAGTGTGGGTCCTTCATTTACACATCACATTTGCTCAAGATGAAGTTCAGCACACGTACTCTAAAGCCACCGAGTGTGACTGCGTATGCGATGACATGTGGATGGTGTGTTGTGGTGGGAGTGGAAGAATTGAGCATGGCACAATTGAGTGACAAACATTTGCTACAGTACAGGCCATAAGTCCGAGCCAGTGTTACGTCAGAGTCCGTTTGTTCGAGATGGCAACTGATGAGCAGATTGAGAGAAGAGCAAAGGAAAGATGTTGTTTCAATTAACAGCTTCCTTGTCTGTGCCATTCAGACACACGCAAACACCAACTTGCTAAATGCGGGCCAAGCCAAAGAGATTTGAGGTCAGATCCACACTGTTGGCTGAAGGACAAAAAACGTAAACTGCCGTAAATGAAATCAGGATTTGCTATTGCTCTTTTGTGCTCTGATGACTCAACAAACTATTTCAAAAAATTAACCCTATGTGTCTCATCTGCTACACATTGCTTTACAACATGAAGGAGCAGGACTGCCACTCATTATATCCTCATGATGTCACTTCAGTATTTCTAATATTTATACAATTAGCGACACTGTCAACAAAATTACGCTTCCATGCAAACAAATCACTACCGTCTTCCTCCAATAAACCTCTGCACGTAGATACATAGACAGCACTTCCCTGATCTCACTCAATACAACTGCATTATGCATTACCATGCCTCGTGCTACATACACCACCTTTTTGGTTCATGTCGAATTAAATCACTACTTGAGCCACCAGTCAAATGTATAGCAACAAAACAGACATGTAAATTATAAGGAAATTTCTCTTAAGCCCTTTCCAGTACCGTATATAGTTATTTATAGTAGTACGTAATGCACTATGTACATATACGAACACGTCTATAAATTATTACATTGGTTGAAACATACCAACTCAAAGAATTATATTACATTTATTTATAGGGCAGTGTATGTCACATTATATATTACAGTATCACAGTACCAAAACAGCACGAAAGTGTCTTCAAACAACAGGAGATTGTTTGTCAATGCAATAACTGAAAGTTTTCCGCTGATTAAAAGCGAAACTCGAAATGCATTTAAGGGGCCTGATATAAGAACGGATTTCAATAAATGATCTACAATGCAGATACACATGAATAATAGAAGGAATGTGATGTGACAAGAACGATTGAAGTGAAGAAACACTCGATAAACTTATATACGTACTTCCAAAATAAGTTGATTGGTCCAGCATACAATCAGAGGCACATAAAATATTAAAGCAAGAAACAAAAGTGTCAACAATAAGATTGTTTTGTATTAAGTAACTAGGTATGTCTAAGTTCTTTGGTGTTATAGTGGGCTGAAACAGAGTTTTTTGTTTGATGCATTGTGCGGACGTATAGTGTAAATTTTTGTTATTCATCATTCATAGGAAGTGAAACGATGCCAGTGAGATGAGACTTATTAGCGCCTGGAGCAGATGACGTTCTGCAAGGCACATGGCGTTTATTATTATTGAAACTCATTCTAAGAACTGCAAAGCCATTTCATTTCGTCTTACTAAAATCACTTAAAAACAGAGATAAGTATATTCTCTCACTAAATAATTGCTTTACAATTCAGTGGAGGTTGTGCAGTGATTCCAGAAGGTAGCCACATTGTAATATGTAGGAGCTCTATGTGCAAGCTAAAAAATTACTGGCTTCCTCACATTCACCTTACAAACATGTGCACCTACATTTAGAAAATGCTAATAATTTTGTAGTGGGCTACTGAACAGATGAGAGATGATTGTCTCAAATGAAAGCTACTAATATTGTTTTGTTGCAGTAATAAAATGGAGACGGTGTGAATCTCAACACGATCCTTGCGCGGTGTAAAGTAAAACAAACGTCTACTCCATCAACGCATCACGATACATTTTTGTATTCTTATTTTAGAGGCGATATTAAGCACAGACAGAGACAGCGGCACTTGTTGTGTCTTTAAGTCTTGTCTTGCCTCACTCGACAATTTCTCTTCTCCTAGGAAGAACACAACAATCGAATACCTGAGGCTGAGGCCCAACGAGAACAATCGAACGAACGGCCCAAAATTATGCGAGTCTCATTTGCATTGAGTTGCGTACACCACTCCACTTGTCACTGAAGAGGAACTAGGAGTCGGCACCAACTGCAGAACACTCTTGACACCTCACTATTCGCTACCACCAACAAACAAACTTTTTTCCTAACTTCCTCCTCAAGTACTTTTACAGACACATCTCACAGATATGCAATGAAAGTGGGCTCCGTGTGTAACATTTAATAAATAACTTATTTAGCCAAGCTCTCTGCTACCTTATAATAGGCCTGAATATACGACACTAGAAAAGTCTGCAATATATTTGTCAGCAAATTACATGCCCCATGATTCATGACAAGGTGTCTTCAAGGATATTAATTGTCTTGCATTAATATGCATAATATTACACATTCTATATTCTTACCTGTTCAATTTTAACACGGTTGAATTGATGAGCTGCTCACGGAGCGTCGACACAGGAAGGAGATTCAAATTGAAAAAATTCTGGCTCGGGGAAAAGTGAGTGCCACTGAAACAAGAAATCAAATTAGCAATTAAAATTTGATCACTTTATTCTCGAGAAAGAAACTTTGCCTGTGAGAGTTTCTCAGTAACAGAACAGAACCACAAGGGGTTTGCAATTGTATAGTTTTATATGTACTCTACAAGCATCATCATATTTAAGTGACGTACGTCAAGCTAATTCTCACAATGAAAAATACCACAGATTGAGTTGACTAGTAGTCTTTATTTTCATATTAGAGTTAAGACAATATTTGACGTTAGTATACTTTGAGTCTGAGTACCCTCATCTTCAGTACTTTTACGAAGCAGATTGGAGTTAACTTATAACGAAACAGTAAAATCACTCAGAAGGATTTTCCGATTTATGTAATAGATAACTACACAGTTACATAGCCGGTCGTGTATGAAATAGAAAAGGTGATGTGTAAAGACTGTTTACAAGCCAACGTGCTTCAACGTTACTTGGCTTTTGACTTGACGCTCAAACCTTGCATTAACATCAGTTAAATCACCACCTACCCGTCCAACTCAGTTAAAATCTTAACTCTTCACAATTTATGTAGTCTATCTTTACTCTTCCTATCCACAGCTCCACTCAAAATACCAACTCTGGCTACCATAATAAAACGCTAACAAATGAGCATGTGCATTCATGCAAAAGTGAAATTCAACATTTTGCCAAATTACTTTGTACCTATGCGAGTTGCAAACACTCGCCATGAAATGAATTTTGACATTTATTTATTAGAATTAAATTATTATATATTCCAATCGCCATGTTTCAATCAATTTTAGCAATGCAATCAACTCTGAATTTATTAAGCTCGTGGTGTGACAAAAATGGACTTCCTATAGATAAGACTAAATACCTATATGTTGTTTCATAAGTCAAGAATTCCTATGCTACCTAAATTATATATTTACAATTTGATTATACAGGGAATCAATACTTTTAAATACCTAGGTGTATTTATAGATGAAAATTATCTACGTGAAAAATGCCTAAAGAAGCTAATCTATACAGCTTAACAAATTAATACAATAATGCCGAGTGCACCAAATGACGTCACAGCTAACCTTTTTGGCTTCCTATATATTTGTATAGGTTCTTTCCGCTGTACAGATTATGTATATACTATATATTTACAGCTTTGCACACTTATTTACATTTATCAAAGGTTTTACAAACAAAGAATATAAAACGAGTTTTAACACAGTAATTGGAATGTGGGGATAGCAAATGTGTGGTATTAATTGCAGTAAAGACTGAAGAGGTAATAATATATACCTATCTGTTCCATTGTTGAACACTCAAAAAATTGCTTTGCCAAAGTGGTTTTCGGGGTTGTGGTAAAATCTGGTTAGAAATGTCGTGTTTGCCGTCATACTGACTTTGTATTCTACTTAAAATTGAATTGAGGTACTCAGAGGAAATAATAATATTTGTTTCGGCTATAGGCCGGTAATTATCAAAAAAAGATAAAATGAATAAAAGACGATTCCTTGGATTTACATAATCATAGGTTTGCATTTTAAATGTATGAGCTGCTTATCTATATAGCAATATTTCAACTAAAAGGATTAACGATTTTCGGTGAAACCGCATTCCTGCACATGGTTATTAACGATAATGTCCTTGTCCTTGCTAAGGTTTGCTCTGTGTGTGTCTCTACACTTCCTGGAGTTCAATTCAAATCGTATAAATGGCTTTATTTCTGCATGTTACAGCCAAGCTAGGAAATTGTGAATGCTGCAGCGCCACTGTGACGATAAGAGTTCTGTCTCAAACCGTCTGTTTGTGAACTCACAATCAGATCACCCATCCTCTTTGGAATCACAATCATAAGCAATAGTTGCAGCCCAGGCTTGTTGATGAGAACGGGATAGGAGAGTGTTGCTGCATATTATGTAATTGTAATACAATAAGCTTAAGTATAATATCCTACTCTCTTCTGCAAAGACTAACAAGCTTGCGATTATGTAAACTCAACGGAACAGGTTTGTAACAATGGCATGGTGAAATGTGCTCAATGAAATTGTGTTGCTAATATAAAGAGCATTAACTTTAATAGTTTTGCATCACTTCATAATGGAATTCTTGCTCCTATGATCCTACTCACTTTCATCATTCCTCTTCTTGCATTACAAAATAAACAATCAACAACAAACTTTATCATATTTACAGCAACATATTAATGACTACTATTTCAAATTCAAAAGTCCAAAATCCTTCCCTCTCAAAAGTTAATTCATAAACTGTCTTTAACGATTTTATTAACAATGTAATTCCTACTTAAGGGTGAAAATATTGTATCCATAGTAGTGTGTGTCAGTGTCAGTTGAACTTCAAATAATTTTGCAGGCTTCATCTAGAATGTAGAATCTACATCTACAACCATGTGAGTGGTAAATCAATAAATATGGTTCTTATTTGTTTCAACATGCACCAAAAAATCGTTCACATTCAGAATTGTAACTCTTTAAGCACAGGAATGACTTATAAATAGATAAGGCATGCCATGTTGGAAAGAACGTAAATTCGACAGTTAGTGTGCGAATTGTGCACTATGCTATAATCACGTAGTAGGCACTAGGCAGGTATTTTATTTTCTGAGCTGAGAAAAGAGTAGATGCACATAAACTGTAAGCACTTTCAGGTAACAAGGTGGAAACAGTGGCATAGTGGACATCTGATGTTGCGACATTGGGTCGTTTGATAATACATTAGTGTACGTAATAAACTAGACTTCAACTTCCCACCTCACAATAAATCGCTGTCGTTGTAACGCCTTATATTTAGTTACATGAAGATGAAAGTCATTTCTCGTCGTTGGAATAGCCAAAAATATACAGATCATTATTCAAAAATATTCCAACACCAGGACTCTCAGCACACATCCAACTGAGAAGAACATAAAATAAAATGCAAATGCTAATAAATTGGAAATCGTTTTGGAAATATGGATAGCACGGTTAACTGCTTGTTATTATGCAAACCTGTGATTCTAAAAATAACCGCTTACACTTGTATTCAAAGGCTTCAAACATGCCAATATATAAGGACGATTTGGAGACATATATGGCAGTAGGTGCCTAATATATTATGAGCACCTATGACTATTAAGTAATTGTATTGAAATGCATTGCAGTTACTGTTGGAAGAAAAGCAGAGCACAGTGCGATAACGGGAGATTGAGTCTGGACGAACAATAAGTAAGGACAAAAGCATCGGGAAATATTTGCAGCTCTATACGTATGATATATTATGAAAGTGGTGCTTTGAGCCGTGATTGTGGAATCAAATCACGCGACTTGAGCTATTTCTATCACAATATTTGAGCCGAATATAATGTGCACCTACCACACTATGAATGAGTATATTTATAGTGCACGAAGAGCAATAGAACGTCACTCCTGCTTAAACGAAGGATAAAAAATAACTGTTCGCGAGACTAAAAACACACCTTGCACCTTGACTTTTCCATGTCTATTATTTGCGTATACAGAAATAGAACTTTATACACGCAGCACAGGCACAAAACTCACACACTCAAACCATTCAAACCAACAGAAAACAAAAACTCTCAAGCGCCATATTGTGAATAAATCGCTTTCTCTGTATTGCTATATTCCTAGCCATATATTCACACATCACACTATATGCACTTACAGTGTAGTCCTCTAATACCACGGTTGAAACGGATACACAAATCTATTCAGTGCATATGGCAAACGAGAATGTATATTTAGACTCGCGATTTATTTTGTCTTTCAGGAAAAGGCAATGAATGTTAGAAAAGTAGTGAGGTGAGTTTTGGAGGCGAAGATCAGAAATGAAGGAAAAGAAGGACTGAGGACTGGTGCATTGCATTGGTGAAACGAAAAAAGTCCCAAAGTTTAAGAGCGGAATGTGTAAGGCAATCTCAGTCAACAATCAACGGTCAACTTGGAGCCGGAGCCGGACTTGGCTAAAATTAGAATTTTATGGAGTGCCATTTTACATGCTACCGGAAATATCGTGTTTCAATCCAGTCAGGACACAAGAACCTCAGCCTCACGGACTGACGTTTTCTCCAGTGTGCCTCCAACTTACGACCTCCTCCTCCAGCCACCGACTGGAATTAACTTTCCGCTTTCTGAGCCACTCTCCCTCCATTCCAATTACACACAAATCATCAATTCACATCCGCATTCACCAAAGCTACAACTTGACCGTCGCACGCTCTCCAATCCCATTCAAGCCAATTCTCCAGAAATAAATAGCAGCCCAAACCAACTTACAGCTAGTTCCGGAGTACACTGCCACGTTTCATCACGTCGTACACTTACATTCCCGTTTAAATAAATCCCCAAACAATTTCTCCTCTTTACGTAGGTGCAAAAGCAAATTCCAGAAGTTATGAATATGAAAGAGAGGAATGCCAATCATAACTAACGTTTCTTTGCACTAGACTCCGAGAAACACAATTAATAGTAGGCTTATTGGAAAGTATTTGCAGTAACGTTATTTACGTAGTCGCTCTGGAAGCAGCAAGCAAAGCAGCACATAAAAATTAGGGTATGCAATACCGGTATTTCAATACCGGTATTTACCGGTAGTACCGGTATTCGAATCCCGGTATTGAGTC
>JAQFYB010006503.1:0-12120 GCA_034694085.1 Pogonognathellus longicornis
GACATAGGGCAATAAATGTGTATTCTCATAGTCCTACTCAATCCCATAGTCCGCCGTATAAAAAACGTACTGTATAAGAATTCTCCTATATTCAGTATGACGTAGGGCAATAAATGTTTATTCTCATACTCCTTAAAGACTCATTGCATATTTTAAATACTTAATTATCTACCCAATCAAATACTTTTGCAAGTCTGCTTATTGATAAAAACATGTTCAAGAGAGTTAGAAAAAGAAATTCCTCACACTGATTTAGGGAACGCAGGAAAAAAAGTTTCCATAACATATGGTAACACCCAAAATCGTTTCTATGCCCACATGCAGTGCAATGCAATGTGTGAGTTAATTCGAGTGGGTCTTTCAACGTTGGAGTTGTTAGGGGAGGCCGTGTAAAAGAAGCCAGAGAGAACGTTCTCGTTTCGTTTCTCTCGACTATCTCGACGAATTTACTTCACATTCTCATCGCACAATCACAACTGCGCCATTCTCCTAGGAACTTTCCATCGAGTAGGGTTGTTCTACTTTTCATCTTAGCAGTCCGCCATCTTTGATATTTGGAAAGGCTAGCAGTTTGGAGAATTATTTAAACAAAATAACAGTTAAAAATACGAATTTTATATTCGTTTTGAAGGCAGTATTAAGCTCAGTTGTACGGAATATTGAATATTTACGGACATCGAACCTTTTGGCAGTGGATCCAGTTGTTCTTCGGTCGGGGGAGTGAATTCAGTTTAATCTCAGCTAATATCAGGTGAGTTTCCTAATAAAATATTTCCTTGTCTTTTCTGCATCCATTCATTTTAGTTTTGTTGCAATTTCATACATCATAGTTGATTGTTCTATCGTTAAATTCAAAATTAGTCATTCGTAAAATAAGCAGAAATGTGGCCGAAGATTTCTAGATTTTCTAATGATGAGTTAAAGAAATACAAGCAACAACAACAATGTTGTCGTTGTGTGCTAAAAACATACTTCATACTTGAGTTTGTTTTGTTTGTTTTGATTGTTGGGCTGGATGTAGACATCCAGCCCAACACCAAATATGGGTGAATTTTATTGTATATAATTTATTGGGGGGATTGGGAGTGGGACTCCAGAATATTTCTATCGTTTATAATCAGGGCTAAAGGAGAACATTAAAATGTGTTAAGGTTCTGGAGTAATAATTTTATATTTATATCAAAGAACAAAGGCAAATGAAGAAAAACTATGATTCAAGTTACCCCAAGGGTATTTTAACATCTAGCTTGAGCTTGACTGATTGTGAATTTTGCGAGTAGTTGTTATTGTTTGTGAGTAGTGGCTGACTCATTTACAGGCAAATTAATAATGAAAATTTTGTCACTTTCAAATCAAAGTAGCACTGTCACTTCCAAAAGAAGGCAGAGTTGATACGGAAACGCAAAGTGACAGTGTTAGTTTGATTTGAAAGTGGCGAAATGTTCATTATTAATTTGCCCGTTAATGACGTCAGCCATAATTATTTTCAACTTTAGGTTATGGTGTGTGTCATACAGTTTGCAGTTATTCATAAACTGTATGAGTCACAATCACAATAACTCTTAATTTTCAAGTCGCATTTAAACACAACCATTAGGTCCATTCACCATGTTACATACTGTATTAAGTTTATTTTTAAATTTTTAACTAACAACTAAAATGTAAGAAACCTCTGATATCTGGCATTTTATTATTATAATTCATCAGAAGTTCACAAAGGCGAGTTTTTGTTTTTATTGTGTTATATGTGTTGATTAATGAATTAATGATTACCCTTTTTAAAACGAATATGCACCCTGTTCACTGTTAATGTGAACTACTGAACTTATTAGGTAGGGATATTTTTTGTATTGATTAGTATATTCCTTATGGAAAGGCATAGGTAAATGAAATGCAGCAAAATAATGCTGTTCAACAACGTTGCAATATTAACAACGCCTTAGGTTATGTCTGATCTATGGCGTGTTAAAGTAGTACAAAGTGGTACGGTAAGGCTGACGACAGATTATGAATAGGGCATAGGGACAGGGAAGGGGGATCAGCATCTCTTTTGAGAAGCTGCGGAGTTGCTCTCGCGTTTTGCAAAGGAGCAGGGTGGAAGAGAAAGGCGCATCTATACCTATAATGTTTTATTACCTATCTACTCAAAATGGCGTTGGGTATCATTAGGTGTTGATTGTATTGCACAATGCAATGATGGCAGTGTATTGTACAAGTAAACATGATAACAGTTAATGGCTATTTACTGATTTATAGATAATTGCAGTTAAGGAGTAAAGTGCTCAGTAAAGCATTTCAAATTGCTTACAAGTGTTCTATTGTTCTATACTTGCTATGATATTAATATTTGTAAACAATAATTTTTCTTTTCTTTTCAGGTAAATGAAATCAGATCTCTCCGGTATTGATACTGATCTAGTCTTCGGATCTGGACTTGTATGTTAGGAGTTTGACGAGAGTAGTCCACCTGATTTAGCAAAGGTATATTTCCTTAATTTGTTCTAAACGAGTAAACAATCATCGTGTGCAGCAATATGAAGGCTCCACAATTTTCTACTGAGATCAACATCATTAAGCAGTCAAGGTCGTCTGAGCGTTCCGGCATTGATGTACCAAAGGAGCAAAATACCTCGAGCCTTTTGAAATGGATTTCAGACGTAACTATTAAACGTAGGCAGATAAGGAAGAAAAGTCATTGTAGTAACCTTTTAGCGGAAGCGACTTTATCTAACTCTCTAAAAAATGCTAAGAAAGAGCTAGCTCGTAAGCAGGAAGAGAAAAGGCGTAGGCTACAAATGTATTCTTATCAATTCTCAATGTGTTCACCGTTTGATAATAACCATTCTTGGAGCAACAGTTCTTACGATAATGAAAATGATTTTCAGCTCGAAAAGAATAGCAATAATTCTATTAAAAACGAAGGAGATGAAGATATTAAAGCCTGCCTTTCTAGTCTGGATTCTTTTTTTAATGAGCTAAAAACAATTAAAACGTAACTTATAAAAATAGTTAGAATTGTCTTGGTATATTATTTACTTTCGTTATTGTATCATTTAACTTGTATAATAGCTAATTATTTAGAGACTGTGATAACTTTGAATTTGATAACAGCAATGCAAAAATCAAGCAACGACTTAAGTTTGGTACATTGTTTCGTCGTATTGAATTCTTGAATGTTTTTGTATATAGGTATATGTATATATATATAAATAATATAATATATTAATGAGATTGTTATATTGCTAAAATGCGAAATCGAAATATGAAATGAAATTTGATTTTTTACAGATAAATACAAATGTGTTTGATTATTAATTTGATTATGCATGTGTTGACTTGAGGGCCTTTGAATATTTGCAGTCTTGCCGACCGAAAAAGTGACGGGTTTACTGCCATTGGTTCCATGAGTCCTGGTCCGAGAAAGGAAAAGGGCATAGTAGGTCTGCCAGCCAAAGGGAGTCTAATTCAAAGACTGTTCATAGCTTGTGGAGAGGATAGCACTTCTGTACCTCAATGGGAGTAGCGTAAGATAATTAAGTCACCTTTTCATAACAATGCAATGGAAGCATGTGTGGCAATTTCTTTAATCAGTAAGGTAGATAAAATGCACGGTCTTCCGAAATCCGAGAGAAAGCAGAAGCCGAGAACAAGCAGGTGGAGGGTAACTTACAATTATAATCATATTTGGCTCCGATAGTCATTCGTCTGTGTCTTGTCACTTAATTTGCCGCAAAGTAAGCCAAGAAGACTTCCAACTGAAGATATCAATGTCATCGTAAACTCTTAACCAGGTTCAGTTTAGGTATTTTATCACGTAATCGTAATCAATATTATTTAACCGAGATTATTTCACGGGGTTAGGGGGAGGGGAAATGCTTAACATTTTTGAGTTTGCCTAACAGCAGGTTCTGAATCCATCGCCGTGTTGATCGCGTCTAAATAACCGATGATTTGAGTAAGCCACATTTTCCGGAAAGAGTATACCAGTTGGCCAGTTCATTATTTGTTGGAAAGAAATACCTGACGTGCCGTCATTTGGTTTTTTGCGAAATTTAGAATCGTTATATCATACATTATACCTACATTTACTATATTTTAAGTAAGTCAATTGGATGCGCTTTGTGTGTTTTTGGCTTCAATAAGGGTTGAAGGTTGACAACTTCCGAAATTGTTGCCGCTGCGTAAATACTAAAGGTAGTTATGTGAACATATAGTCGATCACAGCCGCGTCACAAACTTGGCAAGGAAATCGTCAAATGCGTGCATTACACTGGTAACCATTGTGTTCTTTTTTAGTAATTTTTAGTAATTCGATTCTTAAAACAACTTTCCATGCATTGATACATTTATAAGAGCTTAAATGAATGCTTTTGGTGTTTCGACTTGTTTGAGTATACCAGAAATTCCGTTTCGCGAGAACCAAGGTACCTTTTAAAAGGCAATAAGAAATAAGAAGTCAAGTCGACGTTTTTATCATAGGTATCAAATGTAGCATTATATCTCCATATCTGCTGAGCAGACATTATTAAATTACATGGTATGAAAAACATATTGCATTTTAAATATGCATTACATTGAGGTTCTCTAAATGAAATATGTGCAAGATTTGCTCAGTCAATAGGAAACGAAACAAGTTCCGCTTCCGGGTGTAAAATTACCAAGTACATATAGATATGCTGATGTCTAAGTACGCAGCTTAAGTTAATAAAGAAACCAAATGGAAAACCTACTGAAGTAGATATACGGGTGAAATCGTTTATATATCCCTTTAAGACCACATTAGTGGCTATTTTCGTAAATTCGATATTCCATGTTTAAGATTACAACTTATTCAAACATTTGTACCTACTAGTAAGTACCTACACATTATAGTAGTAGATGTTTTTGGGAACAATTGGAGGTGGTTTTTAGTGTTTCTCATAGGATTTCGAGGTGATAAGCAGCAGAGGCAATGAAATCACGTCACACTGTAAACAACAGCGAATATTTTTGGCAGTTCTATATCACAAGAAGGAAGAAAAGAAGGAAAGAAAAGATTAACACATTTTCAAACTCACTCATAATATTTTAGAAAGATGTTTCAATCTAAGTTTATAAGAATTTGCACTGTAAGTATTGTTATTGAAATAATTACAATTACCAAACTACCATTTTACATTTAACATATCCAGCCTACGGGCTGTCAAGGTTCTTAATGTGAGTAGATGATTGATTTTAGAGGAAGTTTTTATGTAAAAAGTATTTTGTCGTCAACAATCTAAGTCATCATTTTGTCAAGATCTCATCCTCAATTTTGTACCTAGTGTTGGTCAGAATCTGAGTTAGTTACCTCTGTGATAAAACCTTTGAAAGGTTAAGTTGATTGGTGCCATGATTTAGTAGTGTTTGTGTCCGTTTGCGGTAAAAGTTATCAAAATATCCGTTTTAAATATCTCTGTACCTAAATGAAATCTTAATGTGGTTAATGTTAATTTCGAAATATTACGATGTGTTTAAATTGAATATGTAGAACGTTTCGTTTGCCTTTAAATGGCTTTCAAGGAAAAATACGTGTCAAGGTTATTCAGTATTAATGAAAACGATATGAAATATTTACAACGAACGTTTTGCTATTTAAGAGATCGGTGTAAGTGAGTTATATTTTCGTATTTTAAAAGGTTTAACTTGTTAGCGAATTTGTTTTGAGGTTATCACAGGAAATTTATTAGTGAAGTGAGGATCTGCTTCATTCCGCGTTTAAAGAAAACCAAGAAATCTCTTCTAATTATGGTGCCAATGCCAATTGCCCAAGTCAAAATCACGACATGCGAAAGGCTTCTTGTCCCGTTCAGTACCACAGTCATCTTATTTGGGCCGTTTTTAAAATTGACATTCTTCAGTCTTGTTATCCTGTTCCGTTCATCGTCGTGGAAATGTTTTAATTCAATCGGGTTTGATTTACTAGTGTTTTATATATTGTAGTGTACTAAACAGTAAGTGCATTTAGGAAGATGCCTCAGCCTATGGCTGATAATAATGTTAATTGTGCTTTTGTTCCTTTTTCTGTTCTGTGAAAGGTGGAAGTGTGCCGAGTATGGCAATTGAAATTAGAGATAAGAAGTTTCGCCCACAGTATATCGTAATATCGTCTGTTCTGTTTTCAAGCTCCGTTAAAATGTTTGTCTAAAAAATTAGCTATGCGTAATATAGTAATATATTCTTCAATTGTATGTTTAAACCACTTTACAAATCATCTTTAATCTCAAAATCTACATTCTACTACTTAATTAGTTAACATTTTAAGTTTATTTAATACTTAGCTATAGAAATGGTGGTCGAGTTTATTTGTTTTAGTGATAGATATACCTAATCAAAATTGCTGCCCGCTCAGCATCCAAGTCTTCTGTCTTCATTTTTGCCGATGGACGAAAATAAATCAGGCGGCGTCTTGACGTCAGCTCAGTATTAAAGAAAATGGATGTATCTTTGCAGTCATTGAATGAATCGGAAACAAAAATTTGTCATCCGTTAGAGTCCTTTCAATCTACCTAACCAGACCCAAGGCTAAAATCATACACCTCAAGAAAGCAATCATCATAATCTTTTTCTTCATGTCACCCAGGTTCTGTATTCACCTAATAATGTCATAGTCTCACAAATCTGGATTTGAATGGAATGCAAGTGTGGTGTGAGAGTGTTTTCTGCAGGATTTTCATGCCCCCGAAATCATCTCCCGGTTAAGAAAATTGTATCAATTGGTCGCACAGTCGCAAGTAATCCAGTATTAAGACGAAGAGTTTTTAAGAACATAGAAGCGCATCGCACCACTTTTATTACCATTCGCTTATTGCAGAAGGTAATCGCATCCTTTCACGTTTTATTTTCGAGAAGGATTTAGTTTGTTTGTACAGGTAATTGGGACATTCCAAAACCATACACATCTCTGGTGACTCCGAGTAGCAGACATCCAGAGAAAAATCTGTTCTGTTCAGCAAAACAAACCCCCTGGCTGGGAATCGTCTCAAGTTCAGAGGGGAGTATCAATTTAAGGAGTCAAATCTTAAAAGTCCACCACTTTTGCGTGAAAGCACTGCTGGATGTGGCAAGGCAAGGGAGTCTACGTTTGCTTCAGTGTGCGTTCACAAGTTTTGGGAACGCCGGCATTTCTTCATTTGGTATAACACCTCTTTTAAGGACTTTTCGTCTCCCTTGAGAACATTTTCGTAAGTCTGTTAAATTCAGTTCTTATACATCTGCCTTCTGCAATGGTACGTAAACCTTTCTGCTTGAATCAAGTCGAATGAATCAATTCTATCTATCAAAGATTTAAGATATTGAATGAAATATATAAGTATTCACTGAAATACGAATATGAGCAAAATCAATAATATTGAAAATAAGAAGAGTATCTCTATACATTATGGATAAAAGCCCAAAGGCAAAATTTAAGAAAAATTGAAAACATAAATTGCAATATAAAAGTCAAATCTCAAATAAGCTTCATGTCAAGGTTTTGGAAAGTATTTTGTTTGAAGTCAATTTCAGAAAATGAAGGTTACGAAAATCCAGAGTACAAAAAGTAATTTCTCCGTCGGAAGCTACTGAATCCTAGAAATAGTCGGTTGTAGAAAAAATAGTTGCAAGCTTAGAAGACGGAAAAGTCTAACATATATGCGTTAAGAAAGCAAGATTCGTAAATGGGGTAACATAGCGTTTAAAACCGGAGTTGTTCCGAGTAATTTGTAAACAAGGAAATTATTTTTGATGTGTTTGGCTCCTGAGGCGAGCCCAAGAGGGGAAAGGATCCTTTTACCCACCCTGTCTGTCACTGTCCTGAGATATAAGAAAATCTAGGGATGCAGCGCTTGAGAATTGGATTGATAGTTGCTGTAGTCACCTTAAGACTGAATGAATGGAAGGAAAATGAGAGGATATTAACAGTCGCTTACACTTGCTGTACAGTTTAACCGCTCTAAGACAACCGAGAATACCTGCATTGTAAAATATCACCACCTATGTACACAGGAAACAACGTTGGTGTGACTCACCACGATTGAAGAGCTGGTCTCAGAATATCTATCATACATACCTAAGTATTTGTAAGACACATGGGCACATTTTTTCAAAGAAGCAGAATTTTGGAATATAAATTTATATCTATTTACAAATATATAAATATTACTTCCGTAATGTGGGGATCTGATAGATCACTTAAAAAGAGTCTTTTGATAATCCACAGCTGAATCTGAATCAAGTCTGTACGCTGAGAGATGAAATGTAAAATACAGAGAGTATGTCTCGTTTGAAGCATTGAGCAGATTGAGAGAGCACTAATGCTAATGGCAGTCTATGAGTGAATGGTATGGCGTGCGGAGTCTTCCCTGTCTTGCCGTCCAGAGTTTCCTAAATTTTTCTTGAAAAGATGTCCAGTATTCCTGGTCTGCCCATTGAGTCCCATTTGAGTGTGGAGTGATGGAAAGTCCAAATCATGCATTTATACAGATGAGAACACCGAGTGTCACTCGGTTCGAAGAGGTCATGCTTGCATTGGAAATGGTTCCATGGAAAAACCGTGACGCGGTAATAAAGAGAGCCTTAGATGTAATAATAAAATATTTCACTAAGCCGCTATTTCATCCCAGCCGTCAAACCGAGTCGTTTACAACTTGGGAGACAACGTACCAGCTTGTCAGGCGAGGGCATGTCGGAAAACGTGTTACCACTCTCGTAACCGTTATCCAAACCGTGACACGGTTTGACTGCTAAGATCTGGAAAGACTTAAGCGGAGATGACCGTGACACGGTCACCGAGATCTGTCTGGTAAAGACGATGCTCGGACATCACTCACTGTGATCGGTGACGCTGGAAGTGATCCAAGCTTTCGAAACCGTGACACGGTTTCCCTAACGGTCGATTAAAGCTGAAAAGGCTATTTATCGCCGAAATTCCTGCTTCTGGCATTCAGAGCCATTTGGATTCAAATGTGGAATGTAACCTAAACGCCGCTCCCGCTGTCTGTCTGTCTAACACATCCATCCATCCCGAAAACCAGCAGGGTCATTGGTACGCTTCTCTTGTCTTTGTAAGTATCCGTCCTCGTTTCCTGTCATATAGATCTTTGGAATTTTGGAATCAATAACTGAAGAGGTTTGCGCAGCCATAGCTTGTACACCCATCCACATCCACCCTGAATTATACTTCACCAGTTTTCACCAGCCTCAGCATACCATGCAGATGTCTTGAGTCTCCCTACACATCCTGCTCGCCATCATCCCCAACCAGAGATATTGCCTAATAAGCACTCACACTTCTTGTCAGTTGCAGCTCCAATAAACAAAAATAGCAAGAGAAGATTTAGAGAAAGAGAAAACCAGGAGCAGGTTTTGATTGACGAATAGATGAAGCGATTCCAAAAGTCCAACGGATTTTCGAGGCGGTTAATAGTAGGGTGGTCCTGGTCCTCCTTTCGTTCGTGAGAAGCGTACGAACCCCATGCAGCAAGGGTCATTTCGCACGTGAGAAACGTTCGGAACCCGCTTGCAGCGAAGCAGGGTCATTCGTTCGTAAGAAACGTGCGAAGCCCATGCCACAGATGCTTCATTCCAGTCCAGTCCTGTATAAGATTTCCAGCATAAGAAATTAAGAAATTCCAGTATTCACCCATCATTCTTCTTCCATGTCAAATGTACCTCTGCACACAACTCACACTACAGTCATATTTAAATAGAAGAAAGAAATCATGTACTACACAAAGAAGCACACGATACGATAAGCAGCCGCCGGTAATTTTATTCATCCTAGCAATTCAAAGCAACTTTCCAGGTGCACCCAAAATGAGGTATCCAGTCAGTACAGTCCAATTGTACACATATCTGAAAGAAATGGAGAAAAGGTTACGAGTCTTTATGGATCCTTAGAAGCTGTCGAGTAGTTATGGTACACTCTAGAATTCCAGTTCAAGTATAGCAAGATTTTGCAGATCATCCGTAGAGGATAAGCTGTCCTCGAGGTTCCTCCGTAAGCAGATGTCCCAATTTGTATCATTCTTTTTCCTGAGTTCAAAAAGATCCAGATAACCTGCAATGCTCTAATGAGCCACAGCACTAGACCCCTGTTTCATAATCTGAAGGTTTCCATTGTACTTGTAGACGTTGTACAAGAGTTTGGGGAAGGGGTCCACTGTCGTTAACTAAACCCCCAAACGAGGAATGTACAACCGAGGGTACCGGCAGTGAGGACATAACAGTCCGGCAAAGACCCATAAATAATTTTATGCATTTTCTGTTGAGATTCAGTAATTCTTAAATACTACTGTAACCCTATGTAATTAAAAAATTATAGCATTTCTACGTTTGATCAATCGGTAGATTATGCAATGTTTTTATGTAGCAGGAAATTATGTTTGCATGGAATAGTCTACTCAGTCTCATATATCTTGTAAATGTATTTTTCTCTTATGAAATTGTTTGCAATTACAAATAGATATATTTTTCTTAGCACAAGTTAGTAATTATTATGAGTATAATGAAAACGCACGATTAAATTGACAGGTATTTATTTGCAAGTGTTATAGTTCAGTTTGTTTGCAGAGTGAAAGAAGCACAAATTCTATTTTTTGGAGTTATAAAGAAAATGGACATTGGGGATAGTTAGTGGCGCAGTCTTGGCCCTGTCTTCCTCTTTTCATCGCTTCCATGCTCTCAGATACTCTTTGATCTCTCAAGAAGAATGAAACGCTTAACGAAGTGAAATATATAAGGACTGTATGGAAAACTCCATAATCTGCAGCTCGCTGATTTGCTTCGCATAAAAGACGACGTTGACAATCCCATTTTCTATCACTGTTGAAATCCACATCAATTATTCGTATTTATAATTTTGCCATGAATTCAAAAGTGAAAAGATAATATGCATTGTAATTGAACTGGGTTAATATAACGGAAATAAATAATTTTCTTACTTGTGAACGTAAATTGCCAAAGCGTCTAAAAATATTTCTATGAATTCATTGACACGATCACCTAAAATTCCAAATCCAGGCAGAGTTGTTGATCTTGATTTTTCCACATGTTTCGTGAACATCGTTTTTTTATTTTTATCTTGTAATAGATATAACAACATTGCCGTTGATAATGTCGCCAAAGCTAAGGGTCCATATGAATCTTTGGAAACAGAAACGAGATTACTACTATGTCCATTGTTCAATGAGTTAGGGAAACTCCAATGTGATGGCTCCCTCATTGTGAATCCCTAAAACAATCACATAATAATTAGTTCAACTAAATTGATTCTTTTCCTCATGAATTTATATTTATACACATACTATTGCATAATTTGGGAATGGAAAAACAAAAATTAGTTCAAATTGGTCAAAATAGATTAATACATTCACCCAACACACCAACATGTATTATAGAATAGAGTTTCTCGTTAAACTACTATTTAGTAGATACATAATGATTTACCTTGTGTAATTGAAGAAGATGATTAAATCACAATTTAACTTTGATACACATTTTACAGCGTAATTATAATTATTGTCCCAATAATTCATGTAACTAATTTATACTCGTGCAAATTACTTGAAATGTAGGATGCATGTACGTACACTGATTGTTCGAGTGGTATAAAACAGGTATGCATGAATGCACTTAGTTTGGGTAGGTTTCCATATATGCAAATATTTGTATGTAAATGCACTTCACAGTTTTATGCGCATATATAAATGAACTAGACAACAGTTTTATGAATTTTATAGAATTGTTTGAAAAAGTATTTTAAGTATGACTGCTGTAAACACTGTGTACAGTCGGTACCTTCACACAGTATATTTTTTGCATATACAGCGCTTGAAGCTTAAACACAAATGGCCGCTGTGTCAAAATGAAGGCACACTGACTATAGAGGAAGAAATTAGGAAACTAACAAGGTACAAGATTAGAGTTGGTGTATAAATGGAGGAAAGAATTGCTGTGTAGTTTCATGTGTCTCTGTTGGAACGACATAGACAATATGCTAGACATAGGACAGACGTGTAAAGTATTGTCCATGGAACAATGGACCCAGAGTCTACATGCAAGAAAGAATTTTATTCCGCTCTGGGCACTAGCACACCTTGCACCACGAATGTGTGCACAGCG
>JAQFYB010006504.1:0-12119 GCA_034694085.1 Pogonognathellus longicornis
GGTTTGGCGAAGATATGCGCCCCAGAGTAGCGGTTAGTCACGTCTAGTCGACGCACTTCAGCCATAGCTGGCCTGCTTTGCATACCACCAAGATAATTTGATGTTATCGTTGAGAATGATTATTATATGGAAGTGACATTGACATAATAAGAATTGATGTTATTGCCCTGCACATTCTGCATATTAGAATATGTTATGTCATTCTCATGGAAACAAACGATGTGGTACACAATAATAATAACTGTTTTTGCAGAATGTATTAAAGTAAAGTGTGTCAGTTTATTTGCTGCAAGACCAACAAGAGATTAAATGAAGCGTCGAGTATTAAAGTGTGGTGCTGTAGCAACGCTGAGTATTTGCAAAGAGCCATCAAAGCCAAAAGCGATAAAAAGTTCTTGTGCAGATTTATTTGGTTCTGCGTGCTTCGACCCCTTGCGACCCGACCTATCTCTACCCAAACGATTCTTTCTTGTTTCTTGTTGCAGGGAAATCGATGAGAGTTGTCTTAGACTTTTGTGCTATAAGTTGCTAAGGGAATAAAGGGAAGAGTGTGGAATTACAGTGTTTGTATATTTATATGAATGAATCAAGCAAGGAATGCGTTGCGCTCTGGCTGCACAAATGCAGAGAAGCGTAGAAAAAAGAGTGAACATCTCTGTCCGTGTAAAAGATGAAGTTGTTGAGGAGGATGTTGTGTTTGTGAGGATCATTCCGTATTGTGTGTCTGTGTGCCGGCAGAAAGGGGCAGGAGACGAGCCAATGAGAGCCAAGAATTGCACTTCATGCCCATATAAGGAAATTTCGGTTGTGGATTTTGTGTGTGGACCGTTGCCACTTTTAGGGGCCGACTCTCCCTCCTCAACGCAATTCATCCAAATGCATCTTCTCCAAAACATCTCCACATCCTTCACGCTGTACTCCCATACTGCACTCCATCAAATCATGTAATGCAGTAGCTATAACAACCTAACAAATATATATTTTACTTTTATTTTTATTATTATTGCCATCATGCAGCAATAGGAAACTGACTGTTAGTGAGGGACAGAATATTGAACTCAAAACTGTTGTGCAGGAACAATCAAAAACAAGACTGCAAAATCTAATACTTTCATCCTGTCTCCAGTAGTCATACAAATTATTAAGTAGTGTCATGTCAACTACTTATAAAACAAACAACAGTCATGTCTGTCTATCCGTCTGTCTGCTGTGAAAATTTTCTAAGATTAGTAGTCTAATAACAATTAATGGCTTAATAATTCTTTGCTTGTTCGGAAGAACCGTTTATGCTGGTATTGCTGGTTAGGTAAATTTAAAAATTAACTGAAATGAAAAACCTGTTTTAAATTTATTATTAATTATTCATTTTTAATTTTCAAAAAAAATTAATTAGGTTTAAATTGAGCAGTGAGATGCGTTTTTATTATTATTATTGCTTTTAATCATTTTAGCTTAATGTTCATGCAGAGTACATGGGAGGTGCATGGACGCTTTTTTGAAAAAAACAGACACACAGACACACAGACATATCCTTTACATAAGACATTCACCTAAACTTGATGTCTAAAACTAAGGCAACCATAATATTATTTAACGCAAATTAGGCAAATGTTTCAAATGAACTCTTGTTATTGAAGTGTAGTGCGCTATAAATTTCATGTCTCGGCTTGGCTCAAATTGCCTGTAGATGTGGGGACGATTTTTGGAATTGAAAATGAATCTATAATCGAGTAATTCGAGAAAAATAAAAAATGTAGGCAATTTAAATTCCATAGAAAAATGCAATAATTTGCCGCAAAGGGCAAATTTTTTCATTAAATATTTTTCACATTGAATGGCTTTTTCTTTTGAGAATGTAAATTTTCTTCCTGTTCCTAAGGATTGTTAAATCCCGGACGAATTGGTTTGGTGAATTGAAATGGATGGATTGTAAAAAGAGTAAAATTTGGAAGGTGATGCAATGCAGTGGCGGAGATTCATTGAGCAGAGTTTGTAAAAGGAGATGAGTTATTGCTGCAACTTGTTTTAATCCCACACCACACAAGAACAGCATAGTCATAACAACACACGCATCAACAACCACTGCCAAACCAGAATTCTTTTGCCGAGGTTATTTTGTTGCGTGAAAATCTGTCAGTCAGTGTTGAGCTACTCGTCGAGAAAAAAGGACCTGCGTTGTTTCTTCGTTGCTGCTTGAGACTCAATTCATTCACAATTTTACATTTCCTCTCCTCCGGTTTTGCTCTCATCTTCAAAATATTCGAAACCGAAAACAAATTTCTTGGTGCAAATCAACGTGAGTTCATTTTCCATTTTTTATTTTATTTTATTCTATCACAATCAACATTCAACATTCCTCCTTCACAATTTATTGCTCATTATAATTTAATCTCTGGCTTCATTGTTGTTAAAAATCATTTTTGTATTCCCAAAATACATTTACTTGGTTTGTTTCCATTTTGTTCCATAATCAAAAGTCATAATTTTCAAAATTTTTGGACAAAAAACTACTGGCAACTGGTGCCGTTTTGAGTAATTATTTTTAAGTTGTTTTGTTATTTATTGACATTGTTTTATTCAAGGAAAATTGACATGATGTCAATTTTCCTTGGTTTTATTGAAATGGATAAAATGAAATGTTGTTGTGGTGACGTAAGTAAATTGGGAGTTGGTGGATGTGTAAGTAAGGATTTAGATTTGTAGTAAAAGTGTTGTGAGAAAATTGAGTGTGGTGTTGGGAAGAAAGGTGCCTCCCTCCCCCACCCTTCCCCTCCCCTCCCTTCCCCTTCCAGATAAATAAACTGCAAAGAAATTCGGAATCGGCGTGCACGAAAAGCAGGAGACGACGACCAGACGGGTTAGTGTGGAAAGTTGAAAGTAGCGAAAGTATAGCCGGCGTTGGTGGAAAGTGAATATTGGGGAATTAGACTTTGAGTTTGAGACAGACGAAAGGTGCAGTGCACTCGCCGTTGAGACTCGTCTCTTTTCCAGGAATATATTTCTACTATAATAATATTACACTCCTGCTATACTACCCGGTTCATTCCCCTCTTCTCTCCCATGCCGGAATTCAATACTCGTTCCTCCTTCCAGCTACAAACATCTTCTCTCCGTCTCTCCTCCATCAACAGCCACTCCCAATCCTCCACTTTCACAAACACTCCATTCACAACAAATATCCAAATTCAATTCTTCTTCACAACCAACTTTAAATTTCACGCCGGTTATTTCTGTTTTTGCAGTAAAAGCGACAAATAAAGAAAATGTGTGACGACGAAGTTGCTGCGCTTGTTGTTGACAATGGTTCCGGTATGTGCAAAGCCGGCTTTGCTGGAGACGACGCTCCCAGAGCTGTCTTTCCGTCCATCGTCGGAAGACCAAGACATCAGGTGAAATATTACAAAAATAAATAAAAATGTTGAAAAGTAAATGTGAAAAAAGAAGGATGAATTTAATGAAAGAATATTTGTTGTTGCTAGGGAGTGATGGTTGGTATGGGACAAAAGGATTCTTACGTGGGAGACGAGGCGCAGTCCAAGAGAGGAATTTTGACTCTGAAGTATCCGATCGAACACGGAATCGTCACCAATTGGGATGACATGGAAAAGATTTGGCATCACACGTTTTACAATGAGCTCCGTGTGGCTCCCGAGGAACATCCGGTCCTCCTCACAGAAGCACCTCTCAACCCCAAGGCCAACAGAGAAAAAATGACGCAGGTATTTAACAACAATTTAATTTGTAAATAACATTGTTGTCATAACGAGTTTGTTGTCATAGCAATGTATTTCTTTTTTCAGATCATGTTCGAAACGTTCAACACTCCTGCCATGTATGTCGCTATTCAGGCCGTGTTGAGTCTTTATGCTTCCGGTCGTACCACTGGAATTGTTCTCGATTCTGGTGACGGCGTCTCTCACACAGTTCCCATTTACGAGGGTCAGTCCAATTCTCTTTTTCTCTTCTACAACCACACCAACGATTATTTCAACACACTAATTGTCAACACACTCTCATTATTGAACACGTCATTTCCTTTTCATTCTTTTCAACGTTCTGCATTCAATTTATTCGTCGGGTGTAGTTTTACAAATTGAGTTTTAGGCTACTTTAAATATTTGTGTATTTAAAATGAGAATGGGACAGGAGGATTAATTTTGTAATTTGTTTGTAATGAAAAGGCTATGCTCTGCCGCACGCAATTCTGCGACTGGATCTTGCCGGTCGTGACCTGACGGATTATCTCATGAAGATTTTGACTGAGCGTGGCTACTCCTTCACCACCACCGGTCAGCACAAATATTCTCTTGCTGCACGATTTCATTTATTTTTAGCAATTACAAGCAACAAGAACTGCTCCAACAAGTTTTGCTCTTTCTCTGTTCATTTGTGCATAAAGCAGGATTATTTAGGAATAAGATATAATTATAATTATTACTGTTTACTGGGTATGCATAAAAATGAAGGTAAAGCGTGAATAAAGAAAAGATGAAATTTTATTGTTGATTGTTTTTATGAAATTGCAGCTGAGCGTGAAATTGTGCGAGACATTAAGGAAAAACTTTGCTACGTCGCATTGGACTTTGAACAAGAAATGGCAACAGCTGCCAGCTCATCGTCACTCGAAAAATCATACGAATTGCCCGATGGTCAAGTCATCACCATTGGCAACGAACGTTTCCGTTGCCCAGAGGCGCTTTTCCAACCCTCTTTTCTAGGAATGGAGTCGTGCGGCATCCACGAAACAACTTACAATTCCATTATGAAATGTGATGTCGATATCCGAAAGGTTAAATCTTTTTCTCATTCTAATCAAACTCTACTCTTCAGATACAATAACAAGTTCCTTCCTTATTATTAACCATTGAGGACGTTTATTTATTTATTTATTTGTGTGTGTTTTTCAGGATTTGTACGCAAACACAGTTTTGAGCGGAGGGACGACGATGTATCCTGGAATCGCCGACCGGATGCAGAAAGAGATCACTGCTTTAGCGCCGTCCACGATGAAGATAAAGATCATTGCCCCTCCGGAGAGGAAATACTCTGTTTGGATCGGAGGCTCCATCTTGGCCTCGTTGTCGACATTCCAGCAAATGTGGATTTCAAAACAGGAATACGACGAGTCGGGACCTTCCATCGTGCACAGAAAATGTTTCTAAACTCTTGTCGCCTTTTCCACATTCACTCACACCAAACTTTCTTTTCATTCCTTACTCGTGTCGTCAACGAAACCATTTTGAAACAAAAAGTTTTTACCAATTTGTAGTCCACTTTTCGAGTTTGATTTAACAATGTAGCTTTATGATTTTAGTCTTATTTAATTATTAGCAAGTCAGGGACTTTTAGTCCTAAACAATTTTCAACTTAAACTTGAAATACCAAAAAATGTTGTCTATGTTTATGTTGCCATGCGAGCAGTTATGAATTATAAAAGAATTGTGGCAAATGATGCATTTAAATCAAGTTCTATGAAGGAGTACAAATCAAGAGGATTTGTGAATGAAAGAAAGAGGAGGATTTTAATTTGATAGTATTCGTAGTATTCATTCATGCATATATTTTACAAGTCTTTTTTAACACATCCACGTGACTTTCACCTTTCCTAATAATTTAATTGTGTCTCAAACGATAGCCGTAGTCTGTAAATGTCAAGGCAGTTGCCACAACAACATTCCTGTCTCTGAAAAAAGATTTGCAAACCAATTCTGCTTTTAGACAAATAGTATACGAATTAATCTTTCACAATTCCAAAATCGAAACACGTGTTGCAATGGTTTAACTTTTTAAATATTGAATTAGTTGTAAGAAAGGAGGAGGAGTCTGCAATGCACGAGTTGATTAATTTATTCCTTGAAACGAGAACATGGAAATGTAGATGACTCTTTCACGAGTTAGCAATTCAATGTTTACATGACTGAATACATTCCCAATAATTACAATAATAAAATACAATACAAAATATCAAAAGTCGCTTCTCTTCATTTCACCCATTCATCAATACATTCATCATACAAATACTAAATAAATACTACTACAGAGCCTTGACAACAAAATACACACATTCATTTCTATTATTTTCACAAAATTGAAAAAATATCAAATAGATCTTAAGGTGGCGCTCAAATCGTTCACATTGTGTTTGACAATTTATTTCCAACATTTAATTATAATAATATTATTATGACGAGCTCCTGGAAATAAGATCGTACAATTTTTTTTTCAATAAATATTTAATTTGTTACTAAGAAAAATTAATTTAAAAACACAACCAAACCTGCCCCAAGAAATGAATAATAATTTGATAATAATTTTAGAGATGTATTTGTAGGGAGTGGATGAAGCTTGTGTGGTAAATGTCAAGGGTTAAAAAGAGTTATTTGTTTTTGTTAATGGACCGTCGTAGGAACGGAAGTTTTGTTTGAAGGTTGTTTCATGTTTGTGGCGACACACGCGATGTCTCTTTTCTACAACCAATCGATATGCAAATCGATTTTTATTTCTATTTATTCCCATTTTCTTATTTCTAACTCTCCTTCATTTGACAGTGACAGATATTCTTTTTGTTCTCCAGACAACAATATTTCTTTTCTTTTACTTTATTTTCTACAGCAGCACCAAACTTCATGTGTCTCATCCATAATATTTGTTTCTCCAGCCTAAATTTCTAACATCAAAATAATGCCGCAAAATTCATACAACTTTCAACGCCCTTTTTGGCGACAGTCAGTTGCCGTGGCAGTTCTGAGATAATTATTTCTAGCGTGATCTCAAAAATTAGCACTCAATAAAAAGTTAAATACCCGAAAAGTTTTCGGATTTAGGTCGAATGTCATTTTTCTCTCCATTATCGTTAATTTCCCATTTTAGCTGTATAATTTATGAAATTACATTAGAAATTAATAGACATTGGAAAATGGGAAGTTAGGGTCACATACAACGTTAATCCCCGAGTTTAGTAGGGTGTGTCTAGTTAGAAAGTCTAGCAAGAACCACTGTAAAATAAATTTATAAAGTAGCGGAAAATTTTCTTCAAAATGTAGACTTGTTAAAAAAATTAGTTGTATTTTCACAACTTTCAGGTATATAAAAATAATAAAAAATAATTAAAATTAAATTTTATTATTATGAGCAAGGTCTTTAATAACGTTTAAATATCGTCTAGGAGACCTTGATTATGATTATGCTGTGTATTTATGTGAATTGTGTTTACGGCAGTGAACCTTAATACATGATTTCTCCCTTCCCGTTCCACTACAGTGTTTACCACAGTAACGGATTAATTGCATTGATTCATTATATGGTGATGTAAGTGAAGATTTATGTTGCAAATTAAAAGTGGATCTCGAGAAAATACAATACACAATAATTAAGCAAAAGTCTACCTGATGGGAGTATCTGCACTGTGCAGTTACTTTGCGTTTGCGATAGGACAGAGGCGTGTTAATATTTTGGCAGTTGGCACACTCTGAAGCCCTAAAGAATAATTAATTGTGTTTGTGTAGAAAGTTCCATTGTCATAAGAATGAGATTTAGCAGAGAATAATTTGTAATAAAATATTTTGCTGGGAGACTATTAATGTTGATATGGTAATGAATGTGAAGTAGTACTTGTGATTAAATAACAATCAAATTATATCAGAAATTCACGTGCAATTAATTCTGGAGAACCTTCACGGCATTTATTATTAAATCGTCGCCTGATAAAAAGAGATAAGAAATTTGTAAACTGCTCTTTGCCAACACACAATAATTTACTGCAACTCTTTTGTTCCTCTCTGTGTCTTGTCAAATATTATCCAAACAAATACAAAATACATGATGCGCATTCAAAACTCTACAAACAAGTAATCATAATAATTACCTTCTCAGCGATAATGATACCATGACGGGCTTATGGGACTATACTAATATTATTATCGTATAATATTGTGTATTAATTATGCACATCACGAAATGAGAGGCACAAAAACACACTGACATAAAAAAAGACGATAACAAAGGAATGCTCAACAAATCCAAATAAGAACCGACTCTCCATGAATTTAATTCTTTTTTAAATTTCCTTTGTCTCATTCTTTTCTACTCCAAACGAAAAAATAAAAGCAAATTTCTACTCTCCTTGAAGGCTACCGCACGCAGGTGACAAAATCTTTCTTAGAATTGCAGCATACGAATTGGTGAATTCCAATTATGTCACCCGCCCGCACTTATTTTTTTAAAAATCCAAGTAACCTAGACGATAAATTAATTAAAATGATCGTCTAGGTTAGAAAATTTACAGTTGCAAATAAACTAATTGTTTGTCTAATAAAACCTTTTGTTGAAATGAGCCTTACATTAATAAAAAAATTGGTATATTGATTGTTTGAAGGTATTGTTTGTCATGGTAATAAATAAATAAATAAAGGCGATTAGCGTAGAGTTTTATCTATGGTGAAATGAATTCATGAAGAATAAAATATGACAGCGGTTTGTGTTTTAAGTTATTTTAATTTTGGTGTCCGTGGAATGTTTTAATTATTATTGGGACTGATAATTGATAAGGGAGTAATCAAGGTATTTGGAACTATTAAACTATGACTATAAGTAGTGAGTTACTATGGTGAATTTACCTTGGGACTTGGGAGTAATGAAATAATTGTTAATGCAGTTAGTGACATGAATGAAAGAATGACGCAAGGAAAGAGAGGAATGAGTTGTTGCAACAATATTTGGACTTTTGTCTGGCAACTGAAGAGGATTCGATTGTGGTTGAATGTTGAATGTTTAAGCCTGTCGGACTAGTGGGACATAAAAGATTACAAGTCTCTCGGTCGGTCGGTGTGGTGCAATCAGATAAAAATAAATGTCCGTGAACATTCACTTTTTCTTCTCACCCGACTCAAATTTGCACGAATTCACCCGTGGCGTGGCTGCACTCATTTTATTATTCACATTCACACAATATTATTATCGCCTTATATACTGGAGATAAAAGATTCCTAATCAATAATAGATACATCATGCACAAATAATACTCCAAAGATCCTATAGCAGATATATGTCATAATATACTTTAATACTTTAATAATGTAATTCATCATCACATGGGCCTTTTACATGCAACGAGTCAACAAAGCAAAGTCCTTCTCCATTCAGCTCCGCTTTTCCATTTGCGAAACATTTAGTTGGCCCTCCCGTCCGCGTCGGTCAATGTCAATAACGTTCTCCAAATCTTTTCTTTTTTACTCACACATTAACATTATTTCCCTTTTCCATTCATTCTTCCTACAAATATTTCTTCTTTCTATCATCTATACGTCGTCAGAGTTAAAAAAAGAAATAAATTTAATGTAATTGCAAATTTTGAATGCTCTAAAAACGATTGAATTTGACTTTGTTTATTCGAGAAATTTATTTTTGTTGCAGAAAGAGGCGGGTGACTTGAATTCGGAGAGATGGGAGGCAAAAGCAGCAAAACAGCCGACATCACCAAACCAGAAAAAGAAGACAAAGAAAAAACAGACAAAGACAAAAAGTAAACATCAAAAATATTTCAATTTTCAATTCATTTTTTATTCACAATTTTTGATTCGTGTTTGTTTTGTTGTGCAGAGATGGAAAAGAAGAGCCTCCCGCCCCGCTGGCACCACCAGTTTCCTATTTCCAGTTGGTAAGTCCCACTTCTTCAAATTCATGAATAATATTCTTAACAATTTCAAATTTGTTTTTCATTTTTGTAAAATTTGCATCTTTAAATTTTCAGTTTCGTTACACGTCAACATCGGACCGAATTTTAGTTTTGGCAGGACTTTTGGCTGCAGTTGCTGCGGGTTTTTGTTTACCAATTATGATTATCCTCTTCGGAGACATCACCGACGCAATGGTCTCAGAAGGAGGAGATTTGGATTTGGACAGTTTGTGCAAAGACACATCCGCCTCCACACCATCATCAACCACTACACCAACCATTTCATCCACAACTGAAAAATCATCGTTAGAAATTTACAAATACACAAATTTTAAAATTCTAAAAATGACAGGCCATAAATGTTTTTTTTTACTTTTTTAAATTTAGAAGCGAATTTGTTGACACTTTGGGGGACTTTGCTTTGTACATGTCATATATTGCAGTTGCCAATTTAGCCTTGTCCTACATTTTCGTCACAGCCTTCAACAGAGTCTCCGAAAATATTGTAATTCCAATTTCTCTTTCTTTGTTCAAGTTTGAGTTGGTCATTAATTTTCTGTTGATTGTCTTTGTAGGCTTATCGGTTGAGACGCAAATATTTGGAGGCTTTACTCAGACAAGACGTTTCGTGGTACGACACCGTCCAGGACAAAAACTTCGTCTCTCGCATTGCAGAGTAAAAACAAATTTCTCTTCAACCTTTAATTTCGTTGTATCAAAATTGATTTTAATTATTTTGTGCAGAGATTTGGTGAAAGTTCAAGAAGCGACGGGAGAAAAAGTCGGACTTTGCATTTTCTTCATGTTCGTCACTTTTGTTTCTCTCGGAGTTGCTTTTTATTTTGGATGGAAGGTAAATCTAAATTTGTCAAAGCAACCCTTTCAAAGAAATTTGTGTCAAAATTATTTTTTCTGGTTGTGTTTTTAGTTAACTTTGGTGGTTTTGTCTTCGGCGCCAGTTCTTGCTGTTGCGACTGGAATCGTGACGGGGATTCAATCACGTTTGGCTGCAACGGAGCAGAAGGCGTACGCGAAGGCTGGAAATGTGGCGGAGGAAGCCATCACGAACATTCGGACGGTGATGGCCTTCAGTGGATCTGACAAGGAAATCGAACGATACGAAAAGGGACTTGTTTTTGCCAAAGCGGCGGGGAAGAAGCGCGGAGCAATTTCTGCGTTCGGAGTTGGACTCATGTGGCTCATCATTTACGCCAGCTACGCCCTCGCCTTTTGGTATGGAACCAAACTCATCCTCGAAGGCTACGAACAAATGGAACAATGCAAAGAACCCGAATACGGACCCAAAAATTTATTAGTTGTAAGATTCACAAATTTATATTCACAAAGAAATTTATTTATTCAGTAAGTAAATTTGTTTTTATTTGTTAGGTATTTTTCTGTGTTTTGATGGGGGCTTTCAACATTGGGCAATCCGCGTCTTATTTCGAAGCCTTCGCAGTTGGAAAAGGAGCAGCTGGAGTCATTTATTCCGTCCTCGACAGGTACACATTATTTTATTATTAATACTTTACAAATTTAAAGCAAGAAATGGATTTAGGAAATGGGAATTGTTTTTGTTAGGGTTCCTGCGATCGACAGTTATTCTGAGAGTGGGTTGAAGCCTTTGTCTAAACCCAAAGGACAAATCACCTTCGAAAATGTGCATTTCAATTATCCTTCAAGACCCGAAGTCAAAATTCTTAAAGGAATTAATTTGTCCATTCAACCCGGACAAACTGTCGCCCTGGTAACTCCAAACAAAATATATTTTACACTTTTTGCAGTGTTTATTAATTTATTTTTGCACTTTCCGAAGGTTGGTCATTCTGGATGCGGGAAATCGACGTGTCTTCAGTTGCTGCAACGCTTCTACGACCCCTCCAACGGAAAAGTGAAACTCAAAACTAAAAATAAATTTCAAAATTTATTCAACAATTACACTTTAACAAAACGTGATTTAATTTTCAGATAACAATTGACGGTAACGAAATCAGAAATTTGCATTTAGGGTGGCTGCGCACTCAGATTGGAATTGTGAGTCAGGAACCCGTTCTCTTCAACACAACCATCCGAGAAAATATCAAATACGGAAGAGAAGACGTCACTCAGGCGGAAATAGAAGAGGCCTGCAGACAATCAAACGCACACACATTCATCGCTAAACTTCCAAAGGTACAAACAAATTTTATTCGTCAGTCAAAAATATTTTCAAAAAATAAATTTTTCTTAATCCCATATTTTTTTATTTTATTGTATCCAGGGATACGACACCAGAGTTGGAGATCGCGGTATTTAATCCATCATTGTTTCAAACATTTAGAAAATATTAAATATTATTAAATATTAAAAACTTAAATTTTGAAAACTATTTTTTTTGTCTTTTTCAGGAGCTCAACTTTCGGGAGGACAAAAACAAAGAATTGCCATTGCCAGAGCGTGAGATTTT
>JAQFYB010006505.1:0-12118 GCA_034694085.1 Pogonognathellus longicornis
ATGTTGGATGGCGCGAGAGCATAAATATAACATGAGTAGGGTAGGTAAATGAAAGCACCATGTATTATTTTCCGTAGATGTTAGCTGAAACAGTCTGTAGAATCTTACAGCTTGCACGGCACTTTACAATGTATTTTAGTAGAGAAACCTTGGCACTCTACACTACATTAAACAAGTTAAAGATTGTAAGAAACGTGTTTTCTTGCTAGAAATTTGCTAAATTGCGACAGTCCTAGAGAAAGTCTGTTTTCCAGCATAGATGAGACAAAAATCGACGTATCTTGCTTCAATTCAAAACAAGTGATTTATAGTAATCCATGCTTGCTTGATTCGAGATCTGAGAGGCGGGAAACCAAATGAATCAAATTTATGGGGGATTGGGGGAGCGCATACTTCGAACTTATCCTTGAAACGAATTTGCCAGCAGAGCGAAGAGTAAAGTCTGTTTACAACACAAGTCTTAATTGGCAAGTTCTATGAGCTTGTACGAGAGAATACATGGACACTATGAAACTAAGACACTATGAACTATGAACAACCTCATGCTTTTATTTCATCTTTGGTATTCTCCATCACCTTTTTCAGACGCTAACACTAAGAAGACGTGGTGTGATTCTTTATGTTTAAGTAGACTATAGCAATTTTAAAACGTCCATAGACTTTTTAGAAGCTATTATTCACAATCGCCTTGAAAAGATTACATCGTATAACTACTACACCCCCCAACGAATGTTTCCGTGAGGAAAATGAAAATAATTTGTTGGGTTGGTTACTCAAGCAAAATCAATGATCAAGTGTTGCTTTGCTTACACACATGAATTGCCAATGTGTTGGTAAGCAACTGTATGTAATAACCCCATTGATGTATTAATATTAGCAATTGAAATGAACGTATCCTGTCTAGGAAAATGCATGTTTGCATAATCATAATATGAGGAACATTTATAAAGCCAGACATTATGCAAAAACAAAAGACAGTGTTTCCTCCTTTGAAATTGTAACTTTTACTAAATTCAGTAGGTACTTTTCCGTATCATGTAAACCACGGCCGTATCCAGAAACCGATTTTTGGGATGGCAAAATATATTTTGGGGAGTTCAAAATACACAAAAAATAGGTTATTTTGCTTTTTCAGGGCAAAATAACCTTTTTTTGGGATTTCGGGGGAGGCAATTGCCCGTTTACCCACCCCCTGAATACGGGCATGATGTAAACTCTATTTAGCTTTCCAAGAGAAACCATTAAAAGGAAGCTGTGATGAATAGAGTGCAACAATAATTTGCCTCCCTTTCATGTAACACAGAATCTTTGGTGACTCAATAACTTTAAAATGTCTTTTATACTTGTAAAAAGTTTTGTGTCTATAAATAGTTTTACTGCTTAAGCTTCCTATTTGAATCGCATATTTCCCCAGTCTCCTCCATTTAGCCTTTTGCCTTTATTAGCACTCAATAGCATATAGGTAATGTAATAGTATGTACCTATCCTTTGAATGTACACTACACAGCACATACATTATCAAACCTATACCTACATTGTACATCATTGTACCTACCAACCACAAAGTACCTTCCTAAATGTAAGTTTTGTAACAGGGAGATTATTTTGTATTTTAAAGGAATCCGTTTTGTTTGATTGAGTTATGGGGTGGATATAATACTGTACTTTGATTTACCTGAACCCTACAGAATGGCTGCTAAGATACACACATAGCTTAACTGATGCTCCTGAATGCATTACTGGAATCTAACCAATTTTGTCAATTTAACAAATGTATTTTAACAAGTCATTGAATTAAAATAAGTATCATTTGAAATGTTGGAATAAATGGCTATCGTGTATAATAAAATACGTCTTATACATACATACCCATTCAAACTCAAGGAATCAAGTGAATGACTCGAAATAATATTATGTATCTCCAGTTTTGTCATATTTAAGCGCAGCAGCCACTTCGAAATGAATTTTGACTCGAGCATATTCGTCGGGATGATAGGTCGAGATTTTCAACCCATATACCAACCATTCGGAAACTATTTATGTAAGTTTCGAAGAGTGGGATTGGGATGAGATTGATGGAATACTAGTGAGAGTAGGAGGTAAAGTACAGAATACCCTGCAGAGTACCCTGCAGAGTACCTACATACGAGTAATACGATTTGAAATGAATTTGTAGATCTCAACTGTCTGCAACCAACCCGCACGGGCTGTAGGACATAATAGCAAGAGTGAATAATATTCACTAAGACCATAGCACCTGGAAATTCTCGACGTTAATTCTGTCAGGTACACAATGTTTTCCGAAGTTGCATTGTTTTCTCAACATCATTGAATTGTCAGAAGATAGCAAGAATAAGCAAACATGATGGAAATCGCATTGCACTAGTCACAGTTGACTAGATATTGCAAAAAGACTGACATTCTCACAAAAGATTTATACGGGCGCCACAGACAGAGCTTTCTATAGTACATGTTGGATATTGACTTGCACAGTCTCAACACTGTTACTGCTCAATTACTGTGTACACTCTGGTTGCCAACTACGACATATATTATAAAATATTCCTAGAAGCTTGACAATAAAAGCATTCTATATTCTTGCTATCATTTCCTACGAACAAGTTCAACATTCGCATTACTTCAACGGATTGAACCCACACAACACACAATTAAAATTCTGGGTATTTTGTTCAGAACTGGCTTACAAAAACCTTCTGTGGGAATAAAAGATATCTACATTGCTGACTCAAATGTAGGAATCAATCATGAGAATAATAACCATTTAAATTTTCAGCTTCACCCCATTTTACGAAGCTAATTTATTGTCAACATTATCCTCTTAATGTAGGAAAACTTTATGATGTCTCAAGAGAACTTCTCCCTGACTCAACCTCGACCAGCAAAAATGAATTTTGTCTACAGCACTTTTCATCGTGATACAAATATTATTTTATATGGTAATGCAAAAGTCTGGTGATTTAGATTTCATTAGATGTAGGTAGTTCGAAATAATAGAAGAGATAAGTAGTTCTTCTGTGAATAACAGGCTTACAATTAAAGTAGGTACCACTTGTCAGTGTTTGCACTTCTGAACTTGTACTTATTACCTTTCTTCGCACTAAACGTATTTGATTCAAGGTCTTATGTGTCAGTAATGGTTGTACTTGGCAAAGTAATTTTCCGGATAAACAGAGCCAAAACTCGTTAAACTAATTGTATCCCAAATAGGTTTTTATTTCTTGTTAAGGGTGGTAGGTAATAGGGTTTTGCTATTGCTATAGTCAACATATTGTAAGCTTGGTCTCGTCACGTGGTGTCCGTAGGCTTGGTGTGTGTGCCGCTGTAATATTATAAACATAAATAGCAAGCACGCCGTTCTTATCTTACACTGCTTAGATCAAAAGTATAGAAAAGTGACGTCAGAGACCAGGGTTTCGTACGTTGAATTTGAGAATACATGGAATATCTTACTCCCACCATCAACCAAATATTGAGCCCAACCCGGTAGCCCAAAAGTGCTCAAAAATAAATTATACTTTCATGAATACAATCTGGTTCGATATTTATGAAAAAAGTACTTAGAATTAATTTTAATAATGAAAACCAATATTTTAGAAGGAAAATAGCGCGAATGGATTATAATATGGAAAGATACTAAAGTGACATTTTGTGATAATTACATCCACGACATTTCATTAATATTAGTTACCAGGAATCTCAATTAATTGTTTCATAGTTTGTTAGATGCTGTCCGATACTAAAATTCGACAATTCAAAACAATTCTTTTCAGGAGCACCAAAACTTTACACACCCACTTCCTCGATATTTCCACGACCCTGTACTAGCAAAAATCCGCCCATAAATAGAGGAAGTTTAAAAACTGTCTTGCCACCTTTAAACACTTTTTCTTAAAAATAACATTGCTGCATGGTGGAAGGAAAAAGCACATTTACACTATTTTTGAGTTTCATTCAAAACAGCAATAAATCGGTGTAGAAATGCCCATGTATTAAAGGTTGGAAGGTGTTCAAACAAACCGCAAATTGTATGACATAGTCCAGCTTCAATTTGGCACCAGCCGGCAGATACCGAATGCTGCAGAATCGGGGAAAATTGCAATTATATAAAATAGGGGTTACCTAGGTAACATGTTCTATAATGCCGATATGTGTATGAGTTGGGAGTCTCAACAGGCACAGGGTACCCAACTTGGGAGCCTTGTGTATTTATATAATATTAAATGTTACCTGGGTAATCATAAAATTTTACTAAATATTAATTTTATCGCAACTATGGGCTATTATCGAAAAGTCTCAAGACAAATAATGTTTCCAGCTTAGAAAAAAATAGATGATTTATTGCTGTTTTGAATGAAACTAAAACATAGTGATTTATAACTTTCAAGGTTTACGCAGTGTTTAGTTGTAATGAACTGCATACATATCATCAAGTGGACATTTAATAAAAGATATATAATTGCATGTAATTATTTCCATTAATGAACAAGTATAATAACGGTCTTTAATTTACACTGCAACCTCACATCACAACACTACTTGTGCCCCCGTTTCGAAATTATACATACGACCTTGGTTTTGTTAGCTAGAAGGTTTAAAGGATCAAAACAATTTACTTAAAAAGCACTCACGTTATTTGTGTAATCTGCATTAGGGAGTCTGAAGAATGGGAAATAGAAAAGTCTAACTACAGAGAGCAAAAATCATTAAACTGCGTTTCTCTATGTTTTGTCTGCATAAAACAATGCGTGTATGAATGGAAGTGACATTAAAGTGCTTCACAATAAAGGATCCTACTATCGTGTATATAAATTAGGCATGATTTGTTGTTTATCTCGAGTGTTGTATCTTTGCGGGATTATTAAAAACACACTACATAAAACGAGAGCGCCAGTCCAGTTGTAGCCACATGAGACAAAATCAAAACCTGTCATGCACAAGACTCATTAAATGTCACAAGTCAGAGCCCATGTAAATTTGTATATACTATATATATATACTTACCACCCTACGTACCAGCTCTTCTAATTGTGTCATTCTTCTCCATCCTGTTCTTTTCATGGAATACTCAGAAGACATTTTGAGAGAAAGTGATACGATTTTTATTACTCAACGAACGTTAACTCACTCACTCATGAACACGCCTGCTGAAAAATAATAGTATGTTGATAGACAGACAGGACGAAAATAAAAATGATACGCGACGAAATGAAAGTGTATCAAACCTTGAGCAGATAGTGCTGTGCAAATAGATGTGAGAATGAGAATCCTCGTCGAGTCTCCAATAGCCATAACATAGTAATAGACTTATAATATGTTATCTCACAAAGAAAAATGTTTTCTATTTGCTTTCACTTCATAATTTTGGATTTTCTAATAATAGATACTAGTGACACACAACCAGTGAATTGATGATAAAAAAATAAGAAATGAGCTTTCATTCTCTGGTCAAGTAAAATTATACGAAAGGACAAACTAACTACGTATGTTATAGTCTTCTAGTTGCCAAAGAATCTAAACATCAAGCATCAAATCAAAACAAATAGAACTCGTGTAGAGTTTTTCCATTTTTGCTGCTGTGGTGCATCATTATCTGTGGTGCAGTAACTATAAATAATTCAATTGGCTTACCTGACTAAAATCCGGATATTCTTCGTAGATCGTGTAGTTCCTGTACACCGTGTAGTTTTCAAGGATCTCCAATGAGTAATTCATGCTCAAAAGATGCCCAAGGACTGTAGTACCATTAGCCAGTAGTTCACATTTTCTGAGTCCGTGTTCCATTCTTACTTGAACTAAAATATTTTCAAAACGGTTTGTATTTACTAACATGAATTTTACTCAGCCAAAAACTGCTCAGAAATTTACTACTTCATTTTGAACATTTTTAATCACAACAAATGGCATTGATATATTGTAAACATATAATAAACTATTTTGATACAATTGCTAATGAGACTATGATATTATTCTACTGTATATGTTTATATGCAACTCCAATTATTCCCAGAACACTCATTTTACCATTGATGTCGCTAACTAAGGCACATTATTTTGTAGAGTCGCTTTATGTACTTCAAAAAGCAATTAATGTTATTTTCTATCTGAACTTCCACCTATCATATATGAAATCTAATTTGTTTTCCTTTGATCCCGTTACTGAATATTTAATTACGTGTTTGAAAAGAAATGATGAAATACTTACAGCCTGTATTCCACGCCTTTGCTAATCCAAACTTATAATGCGATTAGAGAAATACATCACCTACGCATTAATTAATGCAAGTGGCTTCTAAAGATGAATTAATCATGTCCTCTCTTCATGTTCAACCTTGATTTATTGCTTAACTTTTTCTTTGATGAGTCCGAACAGTTTCATGAAATGTTATGGCACAGAGAAAATAGGTTAGTACATAAAATGCAAGTTAATTTTTGTATTACCTAAAACTATTTCTATATCCGTCTCTAGAATAATTAATTGCAAATGTATACAAGCTTTTTACGATGTTTTCCTACTTAAGTGCAGGCACATTGAAGTAGAAAGCTTAGCCTTTGGGACATCTCTTTCTAACTTTTCTGACCTCATGGAACACTTCAGTCACTGGCTAAATGACACACTATCTTATTTTACAGTGTATAAGGAAAAGAGGCTTAATAAAAATGATCCTCCACCATGTTAAAAACGTCGTCTTTCGATTGATATTCATCGCAACTCATAATTCGCTCTGGTTCACGAGATATAGACTTTTGAAAACCTAGTGTCACTTAATCAACAACCTATATTATGACCACATAGTATTTTGTCCTGAGTACGCGTGCATCGAAAGGCCTGTGACATTATGAATCAGCAGGTAGCATAAAAAAACCGAAATAGTATAGTCTAGGTAGTTTATCTAACTGTGATAATTATTTAGTTTCACACAGTAGTATGCAGTACCGTACCCGCCGAATTAATTCTCCACATATGCATTTACTCCTCATTTAGGGAGCTAATGGAATTTAAGATTATACCTTTTAAAATGATAAAAATACTAATAAACTGCTATTGCTTTCTCAAAGCTATTTGATTTTTTTTCAAATCTGTCCAATTGTTTTAACAACTTTGTTAGAAATGTTTTAAAAACGATTTTCATTTTTTTCAAATGTGGTAAAGAAAGATAAAACTGATCGACTCCATTTGTTAACTAGAGTTTTGCTCAAAGCAATAATAATAAGATGAATTGATTGAGAGAGTTGTATCAATCCCTTTTGGAGTTCTCCAGTGAAGAGACGGACAGACAGACAGACAATTAAATCTATAAATTTAGCTTACCGTACTAATAATGTTCAAATAAAAATAGTAAATTTCTTGAAAATGCATGAAAATGAAGCGCACTGTTATATTTTTGTATCACTGGACACACTATTGGCAATGTTGTGATGCTACAATCACACTAGTAGTATTATTTAGTTAGAATTGAAAGCTGCATGTCCACATTTGACATTACTAGGTATATAAAAGATATAATGCATGAATATTGGTTCTATATTCATTTCACTGGCGCACGTGTAGATAGTTATGTTTGCTAATTTTAGTGAAATCACAGACAGAATAATTTAAATGTACTTACTCCTGTGCTTCATGTTACTAAACGAGTTTGAAAGTTGGAGTTCATAATGTATTATATAGATATGTTATACCCTGTGAATGTACCTAGCGTTTTTCCAGATGTGTCAAATAATAGGATGGTAGCAGAGGCTGCTAGAAACGTCGACTGTACTGTGAGTCAATATTTATAGAAATTATTTAAGTTTGCGGATAAACATGTCACTCTGGAGAGAAGACAGGACTGGTTTTGTGATCAATTTCTTTGGCATTGATTGCAGTCGGAAATATTCCTTTGGCTTATTTATGTATTACATTGCTTTGCAAAACCGATGCCCACTCTATGATTTGGTTTGCCTTCAAAATAAACACGAGCTTTTAAACATTTTACATGCAATTCAAGATTACAACCTGTACGCAGTTGTAAAGCTAAAACATTTTTTCCACGGCTTTTTAAAACTATAAATATAATTTTATGTAGTAGCCATCAAAATCGATTCCAGTAAAGTCAAAATTTTTTGTAAACCGGCGATTAGTATCAGCCGAAACTTTATTGACACTATGCACCTATATATGTAAAATACTGCGTCTAGCTTCAAGTTTTTGGTTAATATTGTTGAGTGATGACCCTATTGAGTGTTACTATAAATAATGTACTGATTATCAGAACTGTCTTAAATACTGCATTAGAAGAGTAACAAATTATTACCAGATATTTTATACAGACAGCAAATTGAGAAACGTACCTTTTTTGTTGATTCTCCAAAGACAAATAAGGTGCTTGGTTCAAATTGGAAATAAATAAGTACGGTTTATTTTGTTGGCTATTTTCGAAAATCGATCTTTATAATGATCAAAGGGGAATGAAGACCTTAAGAAGACTAACAGACCAAGAAAGTTTAAGTGAAAGCCTTCTGCAGTGTGGAGGTAACGTGAGAATAGAAACGATGCAAGCGAGACAATGATAACACGACGCACGGCAAGTAACTGCTTTTGTATTTATTTTGTCTGTACTTGACTGCAGTCTACCCGTTTCTGATATTACACGGTTTTTCCACGTACGACTTTCGTACTTGAGTGTTCTACGCTGTTCACTCAAATAGGATCTAGGTATATGTCGCCTATGTGTTTTCAACCTCTCTGGGTTTTCAGATCTCTCGCAAGCAGCAGCGTCAGAAGAGTTGTGCAAAGTTCCGACAGCAATTCTCAAGTAAAGGAAATATAGAAGAAATCACCGTTGTATCTTGACCTAACAGAAATACACGCATGTGAATTGAGGACAATATTATTAAAGACCTGGGCATAGGGCAGCATGTTTCTTCACTGCGTTCCTACGTCGGATCCCATACAAACACTAAAGTATAACCACAACAAATACGTGAAGTGCAAAAGTAAGGTTGGTGAGGCAAGTATTCATGCACATGTGAAATTAAATTCTTACCAAACCTGGTTATACTATTTAGTATAAGCTCATTTATGTTTGTCAATTTTTTGGAATAAATTCCTATTTTATCATACATAATTATATTTCATAACATGAAATTCATACATTTTAAGTAATAACCATATTATTATAGTTTCGAGTAGTAGTTAATTAAGGGTGACAGATAGGTATTTGAATTAATGCTCGTTTAGGCCTGATTTCTATTCAGGGTAGACACATACTTGCTACCACCCACCGATTTCTGACGGTACGGAGTTGTGAAAATATCTAGTTTGTACGAAATTGGTAAGTTTTGCACACCTTAGAGTAATTTTGAATTCGAATTTTAGTTTTGGACATGCATCTACCAAACTGTTAAAGAATTAATTACGATTTCTATCAATATCGATTGCCAGACATGGTGGCTGGAACACCTCGAACCCTCTCGAACCCGAATTTGAATTGTACGATCTCTGCATTTTATAAATCAATGACAATCAATTCGTGCCATTTTTCTTTCGAAATACTTTTTTCAATCAATTATTAAAATCACTTCCAGGTAGTTTTGCCTAAAACTCGATCGAAGTTATCCTCATTGAAAGTGAGACTTATTTTTGAGACCTTTTGGGTTGCTGTAAAATCGGTATTGCGCCCAATATCAGTCCGATGCGATGGTGGGAGAAATATTTCAATCAGGGTTGCCAGAATCTGAGTATGAAATTTGAGTATGCTTTATAAATGTAACAAAATTTGGCGAAATATTGTATTTAAACGTTAAAAAAACATGCACAAATACGTTGGAAAGATTTAGTAAAAAGTTTAAATGAAAAGGGAAATAATAATAAATTATGTCAATTTTTACTTTAAAATACCATGGATTTTGATATTTTGGAGACTTTTGAGTACATTTGAGTATGATTTGAGTAATTTGACATTCTCATGAGAATTTTGAGGATGTGGTAAAATTTGAGTAAAATACTTAAGATTTGAGTAGATCTGGCAACCCTGATTTCAATGTATTAGTAAAAGGTTACAGCCACCCTTAAGTTTTGTTAAATTGAGTAATAAAGCTCGCCAACCAATGCCCGCTCAGATTTCATGCCACATAATTACAATTATGCGAGTGTAACGACCCCGCACAATCCAGCTTTCATTTTCAATAGAATTTTGAGAAATTGGATTGTACGGGGGGAGTGGGCGAAGTATAATTATTATGAGCAAATGAGACAAATGTATTCTACAACTTTAGTTCTTATGTAAAGACTGGTTGTGGATATCTTAGTGGTTTGGTTGGTAGCTAAAATATTTTGGAATAGAAGAAAATACAAATAAATTAATATATTATTTTAAACACACTTTTATTACTATATATATATATATGATACATTATAAAATATTACCAATGTACATTATAATACATAAACATATAGGTATATTATACAATTTATATTGACAGTTTTCATTTGAATTACGGATATCAATGCACCAATACATATCCAAGAAAATTTAATTTGACAACGATGAAGTTAATTATTCCAATTCTTGGTTATATTGAAATGTAATTAATAAAACAGAAAACAGATTGAAGATATTACAATACTTCCCTTTATATGATCGTTAAACCATAAGAAAAACAGAGTATTAGACTGTGCGAGTTATTCAATAGGTAAATATAATAATAGTGTGACACGGAATTTAAGACATTTTAACTTGAACGCATGCGATAATAAGGTTAAAAGACTATCGCAGTCTTAATGCTTCATACCACCTGCATAAAATATCCATTTACATTTTCTTTCAATAGTTATAGTTCAATAGAATTTATTTCAAGTGGTTATAAATCAGTACAATGTGTCTGTTTTCCATTTACAACACCGAAAGCATACTAAATGTTCTTACTTCCTCACTGACTAAACTAATAAGTGGTTCATTTACAAGAATCGGCAAGTTTTTAATTGTGTCAAGCCATACAATTTTCAATTCTAAGTTTAAGTTGCTTTCTCACAACCTACTTCAAAATAAGTGAAAAAATATCAGAAAAATAATTTAGAAGTAAATTGATTTCTTACAACGATTAAATAAACCACAATTAAATATTTCCGTTTTTTGTGCTACATCCTATTGTTAATATTTGTTAAAATAATTTGAGAAATTAGTCAGGATTTAAATCGCAAGGAAGAAAAATCAAAATATAATGTGGAGTTTGGTTAATATTTGCAAGCTATTCTCTGTTATTTTAAAGCAGGCTGAAGAAAATGACAAAAGACGACCTCATGTCGTGTTTATCGTTGCTGATTACGCAGTAAGTAAGGTTAAGCATTGCATCGTTCTGCAGCTTGTGTAATAAAGCAATTTAGAAAACAATAGGGCAATTGAACATTTCTTTTCGCACTACATCTTTAGTGGTTTTAGCGGTTTTCGCTGATACTGACCGAGTACAAAAAATTAAAAGAAACTTTAATGGCTCAAGATGGCCGTCTACATATCGTCATGGAACAGGAAAATTAAAAATTCCTTGTGTGTAACGCATGACAAGACACATCAAAATAAAATTCAAAAATTAACTTTAACTTTTATAAAAATTACTAACATAAGGAGTAGCTCTTTGAGTCACTTGGGTCTTTATCGTATACTGGATTTACTGGAAGCAGAGATAGAGACCACAAAGCATTTAGAACTGATAAAGAGCCAAAAGACACAAAAGGCTGAGTCGCCCTAATATTTTTTGAAAATTAAAACATTTGTACAAAATATTTCAGATTACTATGTGAAATACCATTGCACAAAATGAATAATGAATAAACAAGGTTTAATTAAATACAAGCTACCGAAAAATAGTCTCCCTTCTTCAATTATCTACTATATATGGGAGTAGGGTCAATTCATTTTTTCACTTGTTATGAAATAATTTTTGTAGTTTAAACCAAAGTGATTACAATGTTTTATTAATTGTCAAATTTGATGGTACCCAGCAAACCAGGACCCATCCTACGATGATCTTTATGAATAGGGTTTGGATCTCAGACTGATATCAGAAGATGTCAACTTCTGATACACTACTGGGCATCCTAGTGCACATTTGTCGTACCTCA
>JAQFYB010006506.1:0-12116 GCA_034694085.1 Pogonognathellus longicornis
TTTTACTCCCCAATAAAGACTAGGCTGAAGCTTTGATGTTTGTTAGAACCTTTTAGAGTAGGTACATTACACACAGTATACACGACTACATACCTAGAATTTACACGCATTGTCAATTGTGTCATGCATTAAATTTGCTGCACATGTATGTTCACATTTCACATAGTCAGGTTTCAGGTAAGTCATTTTACCTTTCACCGACTTTTCTCCGAATTAAATAACTCCAGCTATCCTGTATGCCTATGTATTTTTGCAATCATGTAAATTTTGAAGTATTGACTGTATAAATTTAATAAGGTATTTTCATTGTTTTCTATATAAAGATCATTTGAACTTCAAAGACCTGCGAGTTCCAGCAGTTCTTTCAAATATAAATACTTGAAGGTATATCCTAAACATTGCATTGTTTCTCGATTCAAAGGTGCAGTTGAACTTAACCACGTTAGGGAAATTGGCCCTATGTGGCAAGCAAACACAGAGGACCACGATTCCTCTTTCTGGGAAGAGAATTTTTTTGAGGATTTGCAAAACCTCAATGTACTATGTAGTATAATTCTTCCTTTTACTCTGAGTCTAAATTCATAGCAAATTCATTACATCGGACATGAAAATGTATTTATTGTATAAACATGGAATTACTAAGTATAATTTTCTTAATTGATTCAAGCACTCAAGCTTCTACTGCTAAAGCACTCAGAGACTCTGACTGATTAAAGCAAGTTATATATGATTTAAATGCGATAATAGCTGGCAAATTAATTGTCAGTTATATTAATATTATTTACATCCAACACAACACACTTTATTATGTACCTGTCTTGTTGTATGTTTAGAGAATTAGCTGCATGCTGTATTCCAGTACAAATGTTGTGTGTTCCAGACTCCAGAGTTATATATAACTATGTTATTTCAGTTCAGTACAAATATAATGTGTTAAGATTTCATTCAGGTATGATAATGTTTGCTGTATAATGTTCACTTTTATGTTATGTTGTTGTAGAGTAGGTACAGAATAAAGTGTGTTAGATATAAATGATATTAAGAAAGTGCTTATTACCAGTATTTATATTTTACAATGGTTTTGTCATACCTTAAAGGAGATTTTAAGTTTCCTTGTAATTACAGCTTAAATAAGATTCAGTAAAATAACCTGTTACGAGAGTAATAAGTCAAGTTGTTCACATTATTTTTTTTATGTAAAAGTCGAAAAAGTCATTTCTCTCTCCCCATCCTTACAATCATTATCCCAAGGCTTCTTCTCTTCAGCAGTAGAGTAGAGAATTTATCACTACGGATCTTGAATATGATGCAAGAAGCTTTTAATTCTCATTACTACGTATGTTATAGTATATAGGTATCGGAAATACTTTATGTCTTTCCATTTTCGTCTGTCTGTCTGTTCGTCGTCCGTTGTTCGCGTTCTGAAACGTCTGTTCTGTTCTATCCGTTTGTATGGTTTATTTTTTACTTTAATTGGGATAGTGGTCAGAGTTGTTCTTGTTACCATTACCTATTGTATGATTGTGCCTAGACATATTAAATTCTGTTAGCAAATAATTTAATATGTAAACTATTCGCATAATCATTTCATCTATAAATACTTGATCTATGCCAATATGTTATTAGGTTATTATTCCTATATTCTGTATTCGCAGGCTTTTGAAAAGTTGTTCTAAATCTGTCTGACACGATTCAGAACTGTTAGTACATTTATTGTAAACTTCAGAAAAATATCAAATAATTACTGAAACAGAGACATTTTTGTTTAGTACTGAATTGAATACAGGTTGTAAGCCATACTAATACTAATTAATCACCATTGTAATTCGACTCAATTTTTTTTCCTTTTAGTAGCACCTGTTATGTATAGATATTTTTCACCTATATAGACATGGAGAATTCATTACAAATGTTTTTCACCTTCTAATATACAGAATAATACAGATGAAGCTAAAAGGAAATCTTAAAAACTAAAAAAACAACTTTGGATCGAATTGCATTGCATATATTGCTTTTTACATAACAAAAAACACAAATTGTAGGCAACACAATTTTATTTTTCGAAAGTGAATAACCTAGTTGTGTAATACATTTTTTTGCTCCTGGATGTAAAAGGGCTTAGGTTTAGCAAATAAGACGGTAAGAAACTTTACCAGGATAATATGCTGAGAGTAATTATTATGGTATATTTTGTAATGCTTTGATTGTAACCCCCTCCAGTCCTCCATGAACATTGAATGTACTCTACCGAATTCGCGTTTCTGTTCATTTATGGACATTCACCAAAAATATAATTAGATTCTGCTTTGCATGAATGCATTTTCATCATTTTGTCTATAATTACATTTGACTTGAAAGCATGAATAATGTAGCACTGATAAGAATTTAATTAGGTTCATACAACACAGGTGAGTTTAAAGTTAAACTAACTTGCTACTATTTGGCAATTACATTACTGGTATTTGATTGAGTGACATGAACTATATGTATCTTCTAAGAAATGTACTCTAAATGTTAGTCCTATATAGGTTTGTCAAATGCTAAATGAAATCATCAATTCTATTAGATTACAGACAAATGTATCTAGTATCGCAGGAAAGTGAACAAGATTACAACGACAAGCATTAAAGTGAGCTGACACATTTATCGACCAAACGAGTCAACGAAGAACATGTACATATAATGGATTAGAATTGTAACTTAATTTTACGGTTAACATTATGTACTTAAATATAGCACGAACTATATATACAATAAAATAAATTCAATGAAAATGTAGCCCAAGGCTGACTTTGTCTTTTACAGATTAAAGTATATCGAACAACAACAGCTTTACAAGTACAGTATTCTGTATTAAGAACAGATATCTGTACATATTACAAGAGATTTCGATTGCTGGATATGCAATTTTCTTAATCGAGCACAACCAAGTTATCTTTTCATAAATTTTGTAAATTGGTACTAGGATGTAAGGAGTGAATGAACCCAACTTATTCAGATTTACTCATTTGCATAAATGTCACATAACATAAGATTGAATTTAAATTGTGCCATCACATATAGTACTACTGCGTCATTGTTGTATAAAATAAATAAGAGCAAACTGATGTTCGGAAGTTGAGTGTCATAAATGCGGTGGAGTAATTGAATCAAGATGGTGATAATGCGGCATCTTCAGGAGATTGGTTGTTCTGGTGTAATTTACTTGTTCAATAAGAAAGTGTCCAAATTCTGTTTACAATAATTAACGATTCAATTACATGATTAGATAATAATAACCGTATAGTATTGAGAATAATGTGATGATAATGAAATGACTTACATATTATATTGTATGAGTATATGTAGTTGACATTATATACATATTTATTGTATATATATAATTATTTATCCGAAGTTTACTCAGTTGTAGACTGTACGGTTCGCTTTGTGATAGTTACTGTTTTAGAAGAAATACTACTACAACCAATTCGTGATGAGGCCAATTCATTTCCGAACTCTTCATCTGCAGCGGCACGACGAGCAACAGCTTCCGATCCAATTGCAAGTTCTGGATAAGATAATTCAAGTTGAGCTAACCTTGCCTTAGCTCGTTCTCTAATTTGATCCGCTCGTGATGCTGAGAATTCGGATTCCTCGTTCAAAGAAACGCGTTCTTCTTGAGTTTTTGCCTTTAGCCGGGCACGGAATCGTGAAGCACTGCTCTCTGCCTCTTTGTTCAGTTCCTGGATCATTTCATCAGCTCGTTGCCTTGCGGCTGCCATCGCAGCGCTACTGCGAGTTGCTTTGAAAGGGTCTACAGTTACCAGATCAGCCTCGGCAGATTGAATCGCCAAAGCTTTCTTACGCCTGGAAAGAAAAATATCCAGAGGATCTTCAGAATCGCTACTAGCTGATTTTGGCGTTAACGCTTCGTCATTTACTCCTGCAGCATTTAGCAATCGGTCGCCCAACACAAATCTCAGTTTTCGACCACTGCTACTGACACTGGTGCTGGTTTTCGACTCGGAGGTGTTTTGTTGACGAAGACTGGAAGTCTGTTGAGATGATACCAAATTCTGTCTTCGTTCGGACAATCCCAAATCATCTAATGATCCATATCGGTCAATAAGACCAGATCCTCCTTCAACATTTGCAGAACCGGAACTTTCTGCTTCAGCGGTGCTGGCCGCGGCAGCAGCGGCACTACTACTGAGCCAATTAGACCGACCATAAATTGGGTTTTCAACAAATCTCTCAGCAAATGATTTGGCAGAGGGGGGTGTTTTAGCACGACCGGCTCTTTTTGTATCCAAGTAGTTCAGCTGAGGGGTGTAATAATGTTCTCCGACAGAGTAGTTGTAGTCGTATGTTCTTGTTATGGGTCTTCTCCAGTGAGTAGGGGCAAGATTAGATTTAGACATATTGATTCTTGATAAGAAACAGCTTGTGAACCACTAAACTACAGTCCTTATGGAAAACAACAGCAGGAGACTTTTCTGTTGAAAACAAAGTAAACAAAAAGTTAAAAAGTTTTACTAAGATTAATCTTGTTTATCACAGCCATTATTATAATTTTTGTCTTGTAAAAGACCGTAATCAGAGGGAGAGAAAGAGATAGGTAGTTGCATTAAATTAATTTTACAACACAGTCTACTAATTGGTTTTACAAATGTACCTACCTACGCTATTTATGCAGTAGTAAGTTAGTAAGTACCTTTCGCCAAAGCTTCTTAGTACCTACTTTGAGAAAAATTGTGGTGAAAACCTAGCTTTATTATTGTAAGTGTCTCACATGTAAAAAAATTTTGCTACAGAATACCTATTAGTTTTGTCTCATTCAATTCTTAGCGTTTGAGACAACATGTGGGGGCGGGTAACGAAAACGGTACATAACTGTACCTTAGGATAAGCTTGAGGAAAAGGACAATCAAGTTACAATTATTTCACATAACATTTGGCAGCATTCATTTCATTTATTGTATGCAGATGCAACTACATAAACAATATTCAACCTTTATTTAAAGCTGTCAATGTCAAACTCCTTTTTGATGTCAAGGAATATACCTAAATAGCAATAAAATCAAGGTTACAACGATATTTTAATAGTCCTGACACAATGGGATGGTAGGATTCATAAAAATTAATATGCCAACTCTAATTACTAACAGAAGTTAACCTCGTTCACCTATTATGTTAAGTGAGAAAAAATCTGGGAAGAAAAATAAATTAAAAATAAGTAGTTGAAATCTTGCATCGTTGCATCGCTCAAAGTATAACCATATAGCAATAGCAAGTGGATGGCTCTTTTTTGGGCTAGCCACTTACTATGGTAAAACATTAATCCAACCTATAGATTTCTATTGTTGAATGTATCAACAGAATATCAAATTGAGTATGTGAAGATGAACCTTTGCTAGAAATACTGCCAAATATTTTACAGACGCCTTTATAAATTGAAGTTTTAAAAATTATATTTATATCTAGGTTGTCATTTCAATATTGAAAAAGCTATTTAGCTTTTTTCATCATGAATCAAAATGGATGAGTATACAATGTACAGCCAGTCTTAATCCAGCGGACCACAGTACAATTTAGGGTTTGTGAAGTAGGTATATGATGTGTTTCAACTTTCCCCACCTAAGTTGATTCTATCGCTGTTGTATTCTTAGATATTATTTCAGCTTTTCAGGATCTGAATGAGAGGAATTCTTACATCAGAGCATCCTCAGAACAGATATGTCATATTGCATTGAAATATAGAGTTTCTAAATCAAGTGTGTTTATATGTGTGTTGAACACTTGGCGATTTTGTTGATTTAGCCCATTTACATGTTAAAATTCTACAAGCGTGTCTAATTGCAAGCATGCTGGATCACACACCGATTCTATTTGCTTTGCATTGCATGAGAATGATTAGAATACGAATCGGGTGCAATTTGAAGTGCACCTAGTTGAAATGCATTGGCGTTCACGAAAAAGGCCATGAAAGCTAAGCTATGAGACTAAATAAGGTAGGAGAAAGGGAAAGATGCTATTATTGGAATTGAACTCTATCTCTAACCCAAAGAAGTGAAGCAAGAAAAAAAATCTCGGTTATACAAAGTACGACATTATAGGGAGGAAGGAATAACATAGTGTTGGTTTAGTACTACAAAAACATAGTGATCTTTTTCTGTGGTTTTAGTTAATGTTTTAAGGTTGAGACACCTAAAGATAAAATAACCTGTGTGTAAGTCTACACAGAATTCTTTCAGCCTAAATAATGGTTGTACTAAACAATTACATTTTACAATGAGCTGTCTGCTTGTTCAACATGAATGACTAAAGCAAAGAAAGTATAGGTACGACTACGAATGGTTGGCTTTGTGTTGTTGAAGGAATGTGATGTAATGTGAAAGTAAAGTGTCTGACAACATGCGTCTAGACAAAACTAGAATGGGAAAGCCATTAGACGCTTACAGTAATAGGTACGTGATATACACATAGGACATAGTATATATAGAACTAGTGCAAACTTTTTTGTTTTGTCTATACACATAGTTTAGTTAAAATTGCGAAAGCTAGTATTTTATGTGTGCACATAAGTCGGTATATAGTGTCACTGCAATGTTATTGTCACAACTACTAAATAGTTCATGTTAAGTCAACCGAATAACACCCAGAAAGCAAAGAAAGGGTGAATACTTGTAAAGATGACAATTATAAATATGATTTAATATAAATATATTAATATCTTCATATATCTCATAAACAATGTATTCTAAACGTAGCACAAACTTTGCTGTCTGTGAGCGTGAAATCACTTTAGCTTAAACATCAGTTACTTGAAGCTCTGAAATATTATATACAGTATAGAGTTGGAAATTTTTCGGAACGTAAACACAGAAAGAACACGGACAATACAACATTATTTGACCTTTAAATTACAATATGACACAAAGCAACGTGGTGCACAAAGAGAATATTAGAACACAAAAGAGACAGAAAAGAAATAGTTTTCTTGGCTAGACCATTAAAAATTAATTTCTTACTTGCGGCTGCAACAACCAAGAGCAAAACCTTTATTGGAAAGGATCTAAGAAACGAACAAAATCTTTGGATTTACTTATTTATCTTGTGTAATTGGAAAAGTCAGCTTTTCTCCAGAATCGCCGAAACAATCGCCTTGAGTATGTATGACTTGTTGTTTTCTAGGTTTTTCTCCCAGCTTGTTAAACAGAAAGGAAGCTGGTGTAGCCCCGACTGAGCTAGTTCAACAATAAGTGTTACGGAGAAAAAATACAAACTACGATTAGAACAGTTAACTTAGTAGTCAAGTCTTTCTGTCTTTAACTCAAGTTAAATCAGTCACCGTAGCAAATGAGGTAATACTAGTCGTACTATAGCCCTTTACACAAATACGTGTAGCTCCTATATGTTCATACATTAGTTAGTTAATAGTTACAGATTATATGTACAATTATATTAGTCCCTTGCTAACATGAAGATCTATATACCTAGACACTGCACTTTGTAAATACAAGTACTGCTGATGCTGCCATGACTGAAGGCAATGCAATGTCCTATATAAATGTATGTATGTTTCCTTTATGTATAAATATACTTGGAAAGAGTATAGAAAGAATGTTGAGAAATTCGATGAGGATAAGGATTGCATGTACAAGTATAGGTACTGCAGTAAAATAAGTTTCCTGATCTCTTTATATGAGCCAGACGCTCTCGAAGTGAGAATGAGTTAAGAAACGAGAAAATAGAAAAATAGGATATGTGTGTGTGTGTGTTTGTCTGTCTCTGAGTTGACTTACCCGCTGTCTGTTGTGTGAGAGCAAGCTGTTTTTCTTTATGGCCCTTTTCTCGGTGTGCTTTGTGTGTTAAAAAACTTACGAGTCTCTCTCTCTCTTCAGCAGTTTTTTAACGACGTCGTCGGCTACTATGATGAGATCTAGTGTAGATTTGTTGCTTAGGATTCTATGGCTTTTGATATTATTATTATACTGCAATGAATGGACAGTGAATCGCTGAATTTTTGTGAGAAAATCCTTTCTGTTCTGTTACTAGTTGCTCTTAGGAGTTATTGTTAATGTAGAATATATAGGAAGAAGATAATACGAGCCGAGACTCCTTTCACACGTATGCCCTGTCATGAATCCAAAACCAGCGACCTACTAGAATCGGAGGATTTGGGCTTGCTTTCAAGATTGTTAATGTAAGTGAACAGAGTTCTAACAATGAGAAAATAAGTCAAGAACTCAGATTGGTCTACATAATGGGAACATACGGGTATTTGCATCTAATAACACAGATGTGGGATATGTATACATACATATACATACATACATAACAGTGCAACAGCTTTTACACTCATTGACAGTCTTTTTCATCAGTGTATCTTTATACTTATACATAGATTAGATATGCTATACAGATTCCCTGCGATTTTCAGTTTACGTGCTTTCAAACTAGCACGTAAGTCATGGTTAACATTTGTTAGCTGCATAAAATACATAGCTATCACATTGCACGATACACTTCTATTGCTTCCGTTGAAAACATCTTTTACAAGCGTTGTATGTATAAAATGCACCATACGTACTTAGATAGGTATATTATACAAGTACGCAGTGTAGGGTGAAGATAATAAATGCTGGATGCCATATTATAAGTAAAAGTACGTGTTTGCTTAGTATGTAGTGTAGGTATGTACCTATATAGACTGTGTAACATTTGCTTTTAGTGTATGGTTGTTGGCCAACATCAATAGTAGGATTGTATTAGTCTGAGTACCTACCTATGTGAGTCAGGAACAGCTAAATAACATGGTTGGGAAAGTCAAGCTGGGATGCAATAACATTTTCCGACATGGAAAAATTAAAACATAATATTTCATACCTAACATAATGCGACAAAAGTAATATCTACTATATAAGTCTTTGGGTCCTTTATTATTAGTATAAACAAATTGAAGCCTTGTCAGTTTCTACATCTGTATGTTTCCAATTATTCCTGGGGAAAGGCAACTAAGGCAAATAAAAACAGGAACAGAATCTTTCGAAACTCTGTTCCTAAGATTGAATTCTCTCAGTACGTGTGCGGTGCATTCCCATGCTGTACCGTGGTAAATATTCACACGAGGAAATTCTATTTCAAGACGAGGACGAGATGTTTGCTTCTTTTCTCACTCGTAAGACTTCCCTTCCCATTTAGACGTAATTAATGCGCTTGAAATGACTGTATTAGTTTGTTCCTAAAGCTCCAGAGTTACTAAATGGAAATCTTTAAGAGAGTTTTGATTACATTCTTTAATCAACGATTGAATCTTTTAGAATAATTCTAAATTCTAGCATATAAATTTAGTCATTCTTAGATACATGTTTAACGTGATTGCGTTGTGGTATTCCACCCAACCCGACATTGAATTTTGTAAAACACCGTGTTACACATTATTTTGTTAATTAAACATGAATGTTAGTTAAAAGTAATTACCAACGTAAGTACAGATAAGAGTTACGGGTTCAGAGTAATATGCACTATAAAAATCTTGCGTAAACTGTTTACAAAGCCTTTTCAACAAACTAAACAATATATAAAACTACTAGGTAAATGTATAAATGCGTCAATAAAAGTAATACCTAAATACAAAGTATTTTTATTGTTATTGCATTAGTAGTTCACGTATATTTATTAGCCTTAAAACGTACCACATAAGTTTTTAGCAATAATTTATAGAAATACACAAAGTTTTGATACACATATAATTATAGAGAATTAATTCAAATTAAATTTTCCTAACACTCAGTATAATGTAAGTGGCAGGTTGATAGATTGATATCTGATATTATCATTCAAATACAATTAATTTAATTTTTCATTGTAAGTAATCCTCACTATCTCACTATAATTACTGTGCAGGGATCCTGAAGATAATAATATTATGCTCAACATATGAAAGAAACCCACTGTTTATTTTGTTAAGCAAATGAGTGCATAATTAATTGTAAACTACATGTAACTACCAAGAATAAGAAGATACAGAAATTATTGTAATTTTCTTGTATGTATGTATGTAGATACAAGAAAATTACAATAATAATTATATGAGTTAGTATAGCATGAGAATTTGGTTGCATAAATTGTTTGTAAATGTATGAAAATATATGTAGCATGATAAACCTTTTTAAATGATTGCTTGGTAGAGAAACTCGGAATACAATCATTTCATGTTGCCAAAAGCACCATCAAATAATAGCATCCGGCCGGCCCTTACTGCGTGTAAAATTCATTATGCTACTTTCCTTGGTACAAGGTTATTTAGGTCATCCATTGAAAATTTTTAGAGCTACTCAGCCTAATCTATAGAAATATAATCATACAAAATACTGATTAATAGGTATAGGCAGGATAACTATACATGCCTGAGGTATTTGCATTCGACAAACATTTGTTTATCAAAATGTACAAATGTATATTTTATAGCATACCTATAGGTAAAGTACCTATATATTTTCCTCAAGTTAGATCAAATGATTCCATAAAAGCACAACAGAGAACATTCTACTAGTTACAAATCTTCACTAAACTATACACCCTTATTGCCGTGCCTCTTGCAAAAGTCTACTTCCTATACTGATGTTTAGCTTACACAAAGGTCTTCTTTAATTGTATAGATCAATTGCGAATACGAAGAAAAATCAGAATGTTTTTATCCCTATTTTCAGTTGCCGTATTTCTTCTCATGAACGTTTCCATTGTAAGTCAAAATTATAGATAAAATATTATAATGGCAGAAACACAAATGACTTAATTACTAGGTACTAAGATACCAATAGGTCACTATATTAATATTTCTGGCTTTACTTCTTGTTATTCACTCACAGACTTGTGCAGAATCTGAGTGGGATTTGACCTGCAAGCATAACAGTATTGTTGTCCATAAGGACACAAAGAAATTCTACGAGTTATGTTACAAGGAGCTAAACATTTCGCCTGAAAACGCATCAGTACGAATTTTCTTTTTAAACTATCATAAATATCACATACCTATGGTACTAGTATTTTTCTTATATGTATGTTTAGTATGTATTGGTTTTATTCAATATTCTCGTCGAGCACTTGGTCCATAGAATACTCGTCGGCCACTTTGCCCATAGAATACTCGTCGGACACTTGGCCTATATAATTTTTCTTATTAAAGCATTTAACAATTGACAATAGTATGTATATTTTATGCAGTTATTAGTATCTAAAAACTTGACAATAACAGTAGTTTCTTTACAATATTCTCTTTTAGTGTGCCATCCAATGCTTGTTTCAAAAATTAAATCTGGTGGGTACACTTTTAACCTACATTGATGCGTAAGTGCTTAATATCTTAATTTTAATTGTACTAACTGTAATTTAGATGATTATTGCAATTACAGACAGACACAAACGGGCAGCCTAGCAAGGTAAAATTTGACTTGTACTGTGATGCAAAAGTGGATGCACAAATAAGAAACAAAATGAAAAGCAATATCACTTGTTTCGAAGACCATGGCAAGTAGAAATCACTGAATGATATATTAATATCGTTATGTATAATACACAGAAATAATGTGTATTACTGTATTTTTCAAATGCTAAACTGTAATCAACCCATTCTGTTTGCATATAGCTTCGAAAATCAAACAGAATGATAAAAAATGTGAAACTTCTGTCGAATTCGACTCCTGCTTCCAAGCATTTATAAACAAGGTTAGTTAGCTGCTATTATACAAACAACTTGGTTTTCTGATTATTTCTACATAATTCATCCTACAACGCATGGAGTAGTAGAGTGGAAATTCACAACAATTTATTAAGCTTAATTTATATATTTAATTGAATTAATTTAGCAATAATTTTCCAGCAATGATGATGATTATATTCATTACAATACAAAGCTATACATATATATAACATTATTACAGGTGTGCATTCAGGAGTAGATGAATCGATGAATGAACAAGCGATGGAAATTCTTAAAAACATCAAGCCTCACATAATATTATGCTGCATTGTGTGCATCTACTCTATGGGTAAGCAAAGAGTATAGAAATGCGGTTTTTGACATAATATAGAGAGGAATCATTACCGCTTGAATGTTGTTTGAGAAGTGA
>JAQFYB010006507.1:0-12116 GCA_034694085.1 Pogonognathellus longicornis
TCCACTAACACTCCACTCATGAATATACCTACTACATACACTCCACTCGCACTCCACTCACGCACACTCATAACACATGCACTCCACTCATATACCACTCACGCATACTCATAGCACATGCACTTCACTCACACTCCACTCAATGTTTCCGATGATATGAGTGACTCCAAAAGAGTGCACTCACACTCCAATTTGAGTGCTGAAGTTCCATCTATGCCTATATGTGCAATGCAAATAATAATATATAATAGTTTAGTTGCTGGGGCATACACATAGTTGCGGCGCGGCGCTTTATTTCAATGCACCACACAACCGTTCCCCCCACCACACCGATTATAAAATTTCGTGCTGCAGACAAAATAAACATTAGTGAGTGTTATCCGTTGTGGATGTCAAGTTTTTTGTGCTAATTTTAAGTATTTCAAACTTTATAATACGTAATAAGTAGTTTTTTAACTATTTAGAATAATTGGAAGACATTGTATTAATTGTAGAAATGTGAGTTAGACCTTTTTCATTATTACAAAATTGAAAGAACGTGGAATTACTCAGACGTGTACCACATTTCGGATTCTCGTCTACTCAAAAACTGCTCAATGAAGTGGAAAATTGTAACTGGGAAAGTATTAAGATGTTAATAAAAGTAGTAGTAAAGTTAATTAGAAAAGATGTTAATCCACTTTCAAAAACGTCTACATACAGCTCTTTGCGATTCTTAGTTACTAACAAGTTTCAGTTTTATTAACAAAAGTCCTTGAGAGTGATGTGCGTGATTCGTCAGGCACTACATACAGAGAGCCGACCAATGTTGTTGATGCCTAGACACAATAATAATAATTTGCCGTAACGCGAATAAAGACATCGTAAAAATGTAGAGTACTAGAATAATGCCTGCTTCTACATTAAACAATTCACATTGTTAGAAATTAATGCAGGAGAGGAATGTATGTAGATCTTACCTGCCAGAAATGCACCAGGCTCGTGGCCCGATGAAATATGGAAATACTCCTGCATAAAATTAAGACTGAAACTGTTGGACCGCATAAATAATCACTGAGGGACTGAATTCATACCACAAATTTGAAGTAAAATGACTATAATACCATTATATAAAAGCAGATAAGAAACACACACAAAATTACATATCCATAATTCTCGCAAATACTGTACTAAAATTATTTACCTGCATGATGTCAGTAAGATAAAAGAAATCGCTAAAGCAGAAAAAAAATGCTTATTTTCAGGCTGCCTATAAGAAGGCAACGGCACTGAACACCACATTTTTGTATTCAATGCAATCATTCAAAATTCCTTGTATAGCAAAAAATGTAATATATTTGCATTATTTGTGGATCTGTCTGAAGCATGTGACTCAATTCCTCATAAAAGGTTATGGGTTAGGCCAAAAACTACGGGGTTGTAAAATTCATTAATATGATCAAATTCATTAATTCTAAATTCAAGGCTAACATACGCACACACACTGGTAAGAGAGATTAATAAATCCTAATAGAGGACAGACTACGCGAGTGAGAAATACTCTTCCCAGAGCTCTGCACTCTATATTTAGAAGACATTAAGTTTGGTAAAACTGAGATACCACATACAGTTATGGGACACAAGAACTTACACAATTTATTGATGACATCGTAATCGTATCAACAAACGCTCTTCACCTTCAAGAAAAAATAGAGGTTCTGAGAAAGTATTTTGAAAATTATCAACTGATAATTAACTTGTCTAATACTAACGATGTGATATTCAGAATATTCACAAATGGAAACATCAAAACAAGACCTCAATTCTTCTACGGAAAAGCGGAAATATGGTTAGTATCGTCGTGTACATGCCTAGATGTCGTAATTACAAAAGCAACAATCTTTGCATATGTTTTATGACAAGCATAACATTTTCAAGCATAACATTTTCAAGCATAACAGTTTCAAGCATAAAATTTTTCTTCTCAGTATTTAGAATGCTAAGCATGTACAAAAAATATGTTCTTAGGTTTTGGACCGCACTTTCTATATATATTTTGATTGTTGTGTACATTTATTTTCACATTCTCAAGGTCAAGAAACTAAAACAAAAAAATCTGCTGCTTTCCAAATTCAGTCATTTTCAGAAGTAGAACCTATAACTATGTCCAAACTTCAAGTGTTTAACAGCAACAAAAGAAGAAAATGGATGGTACTTGTTCGTATTTTTTAATAGTGAAATGTGGTTGGGTGGTTTAAATATTATGGATAATGATAATTGTATACTTTATAGGAGTTGCTGCAAAGTATAATGGCACAGGAGTCAATACTCGAGATTTATCTTGATTCTTAAATTCAAGGCCGCATAAAGCGGATGAGCATGTGAGCAATCTCCCTCCCACCCCTCATCGCAAAATCCCAAAAAGAGATCATTTTGAAGTTAAAGGGCAAGAAATCACGAAATGTTTCACTCGCACGACTAACACTAAATTTGTGCTTTGTGTTGGGATTTTGCACTCCCCAAATGGATTTCTGGATACGACCATTGCGTAAATTCCATGTACATATATAATTCTTATCTTTTCACACATTGTTTAAACCCGTTGTGATTTGTATTATATTAAAGTATTTGGTGGATGAGACAAACGTAATATTAAAAATTCATAGAATATATTAATTAATTATTATCTCTGTATAAAACTATATGCTAATGTTGTTTTGATTTAAACATTTTTGTTCTTCTGTGGACGAAAGATGAATATAAAAAAACATTCGAGTTAAATACTTGGTCAAATCATTTATTTAAAACTACTCGATGATATGCTGCATGCGTGCTTACATGTACACATACAGTTCAACTTAAATTTTCTTAATTTAATAATCGCGGTAGATATTTTATCGCAAATACTGTTCGGGTTTGTCGGTCCGTTTGTATGTCCGTCTGTTGTGCAGAAAACTAGGTTGGGCTTTGCATAAGGAGACCCAATTGATCAAGGGTTTTGTTTGCGAGCGCTAAATAAATAACGCCTACAATGGAACCCATATATACAGCTAAGGCAATCTAATTTTTATGATTGCAGTCATTGAGCATTTAATTTTTGTAGTTGTCCCATTGCATAAATAAATACACGATGTGGGTGACGAGCTGCGACAAATTCTCATGTTGAATATAAAAAAGTTAAGAGATGAAACCGTGAAAGTGAAGAGGTACAAGCCGTATATAACCCGAGCCCGTTCAGCCTATTTGAGGCCCACATCCGTCTCAACCCACCATTTTTATGGTTACACTTCTTTTACACAACCATTTTTATGGTGACAGGGTTTGGAATTTTGTAAGATTTGAAAATATTAATAATAACCATATTATTGCAACGTAATCATGAAGCCAAATTAGAAATAGATTTAGCGTATACATTTGCATCCAAAATACTAAAAACTCTTATATTTTTCAGCATAGCATGGTCGTGTGACCAATCCCACCAAAAAAATGGTTGGTGAGCATCGAAACGCTGAAAACCACCATAAAAATGGTTGTACACTTAATACATCGGAAAAAATCTTGCCTTGAAATTTTTTCATAAAATAGATATAGCCACCAAATAACTTCCAATAAAATTTAAAACGCGTAGAAATAGTTTATTGATAGCTACTGAAAATCCCAGGTATGATATGGTGCATAATAAGATGCCAATATTTCACTTATGACATTTTAAGGGTGCCTTGAGACACATTGTGGGTGACTTGAGACACATTGTGGGTGACTTGAGACACATTGTGGGTCACTTGAGAAACATTGTTGGGGACTTGAGACACATTTGGTGTCACTTGGGACACTTTTTGGGTTGACTTTTGGAACATTTGGGGCTACTTACAACACTTGTGGGTTGAGTATTGGAACTTTTTAGGTGCCTTTTGGAACTGTTGGGGTCACTTGGGACACTTGATTGCGCGCTGAGCTTGGACACTGAGATGATACTTTTGCATGTTGAGCGCTGTTGTTGAGCGCTGAGGGGATACTTTTGAGCGTTGAGGGGATACTTTTGAGTGTTGGGCGCTGAGGGGATACTTTTGAGCGTTGAGCGCTGAGGGGATACTTTTGAGCGTTGAGAGCTGGCGGGCAACACACCTGAACTAAATTGACTCAATATTTTATAGTTATTGGTTTGTTGTCTTCCCCAACTAATCGAATTCTGTATAGAACTTTGTTGTACACCCCTAGTTTATAATCCTGGCTACGCGCGTGCAAATATCTAACTTTGCCCATTTTCAAAAGATAGGAACATTGTATTCTTATACTGCCAAATGTATTGCATGATTAACCCAACACTTAGGTCAGTTCATGCAGTGGTTGATCAAATTATTTATGTAAATAAAAAGAGATACATGCATACATCTACTTGTTAGGCATAGATAAAAGTTGTATGTATGTATAGGTAGGTACTTGAATTTCCTGACCGCCAACTCCCAAGGTTTTTCCTTGTATTTCACATGAAAAAACTCGTATGCGTGTATATATATTAATCGGAAGCAAATGCGTATTTCATAATTGTGTTGTACCTTGTTATGCGTATCGACAAAATACATAGGTAACTAGTAGCTGCAAAAATCAGCAATGAAAAAAGAATGAATGATGAATATATAGTAAAACCCAGCCTGCACAAGTACGTGACTAGTACGTGCGAAGCACGTCGGATTTGGACGAAGTGGACATTTTATTATCGTCCAAAGTCGGTCAAAGGACGTGATATGTACGGCCTAGCAACGTGCCGATGTCCGCTTTGACTACGTGCTAAGGACGTCTTAAATAGACGTCTTTAAAACTGGTTCAAATAGACGTCTATATAAGACCTGTTTAAATGGACGTCTATAAGACTTGTTCTAATAGACATCTATAGGACGTGCAATACTAGTCTAATATGCCCAGCAACATCATAAATGCATAATAGAAAACTTGTTAAATTACAAACAGCAAATTTTATTAATTATTATATGACAATATTGCACCAACTACACCATTAATATCAATGATAATCATAATCATATGAAAGCCACAAATAATTAAAGGAATATACATTGACAATGATAATACTATTATCGTAAATATGAAATAACAAGTAACTGATCATTGATATTTGATTTTTATTATCATTTGGTGATGTGTGTAATATTGTACCTTCGCCAGCCGATTCAGTCGAATCTTGATCTGTCGAATAGAATTTATTTGGGGAATTTACTGCTGTTCCAACCAAATTAGTATCGACAATATTAACGCGGGCACACTTAGTCGTACTGATTACTAACTGCTCTTCACTTTCCACTTGTCCATTAATAGTAAACTTAATTGTATTAATCTTCTTAAATGCCTTTTACCAACTTTAGGCATTTTAGGAATCTAAAGAATATCGAAGCAATTTGTTTATAATTTACCGCGTCAATTTAGCTTCTGTGGTCTAAAAAGACTTACTCAATACGTGATTTGGAGGTACTGGTTTAACGTTCAAATCGCTGGATGCACTGGACGCGCGAAAAACGTCCTAGAAACATAGAATTGGACCTTTACAGTACTTGTACGTGATTTGCACGTAGTAGACTATAATCGCACGTGCTAAAAACGTCCTGTGCAGGCCGGGAAACAGAAACAGTCAAAATTCAAACATAAAAATTCAAAAATTGATTTGGCAGGACAATATTTTATGTATCACGTTATAAAAATATTCTACCGTGGAAAATCTTATTATCTATCTGCTGCGCAAATTTGAACCCAATAGGATAAAAACGTTACAGTATTCAGAAAGTCATCATATCATTGTGCTCCCCATACCCAACACCAGGGGCATTATGCGAAAATATTAAATATACCAAATGTTTCCAAGGGGTTTGTATTTTTATTTCAAATAAATAGAAAAATCAATTTTTCTGTCGTTTCCATTTGGTTAAGAAGGGGTCATTTTATCATTCCCTCGATACGATTTATTTAGGATAATATGGCATTAGCCTTTACATCATATTAATTTTTATATCAAGTTATATAATATGTATATTTTTAAGTCAGTTGTTATATTAATAGGGCAATTTAAATAATTAAATTGCTTGATCGTTATATTTATGTGCATAGGATCTCAATATATAGGTATATGTATTAATATAGTTAAACAGCTAATTAATAATCATTGACAAAAGAAGATAATTCTAGATATTCACTTCTTAATAAATAGACAGATATAAAGAATAGATATATATTTTTCATTAGTGGTTATCCTTCACTCTTTACTACACTTTGAGCAGCTTTAGAGTTTAATAATGTAAGTATTCCTGTTTATATTCCCTCGCAATAAACTAATAAAGTAAGTCTAAATAAAAGTAGTTTGATTTGAATTAAATAACTGTTAACTTGTACTTGTACCAACATACTCACTCTGTAAAATTTTATTCGATTATTCTCATAGATATACAGAATTCCAGGCATGCTTGTTTTCCGATATATTATAGTATAACAATAATATGTGTTTGTCAGTTCACTTCACTATGTAGGTATAGGTAGCAATGTATTTTTTTATCTTCTAATCTACTACTTCAAGCATACAATACAGGCCTATTTAAAATGCGTATAATTTTCGTAAAGTTTTGGACATTGAATACGACAAGATTGCTTCAGTGTACCTACCAATGCTAGTGTGGAAGGTCCACAATTATAAACGCGTCTTCATTTTGCATTTTTGCAAGTTTCATCAAAGTCTTAACTTATGTTATAAAGTAGACAATACCTACTAATTCTTTCGAAGTCAAGAGTTGACGTTATATGCAAAATCATACAGCAAAAATTCAAATATGGAAACCAACAATGCGAAAAAGATCACATTTCAAGACGATGAAGAAGTTAAGGTTTTGGAAAAGGTGAAAATATTTTTAATTTCCAAAGGTTAATAACTTTCTTGGCAAAATGTAATTTGTTGATAGCTAGTATTAATTTTTGTGGTATTTCTGATTTTGTAAATGACATAAGTTAATTGTCAATGTCTTTTTTATTTTTTTGTGAACAACAGTTTAAAAGGATTGTAGCAGATTTAGAGCAGGACGACAGTGTTCTCATACGATTTATTAAGGTTAAGTTGATAATTTGTTTTTCGTTTTTAAGGCCATGTGTTTCAGTTGATTATTTTCCCGGGCTGGAGTTTGAATTCGCGGGTTCAATGATAAACATTATATGATTTTGTGTTTGCGATTCATTCATTCTTTCAATCAATGTAAAATGGGAGAGCTGCAGCTGTGGTCTGCCGTGTTGTTGTGTGTGAACATACCACGAGCATAGATTTGATTCAGGGTTGGCATAGTCAGAAATGTCATGCCGGTATTTACCGGCATTTACTGGTAATTACCGGCATGGTAAATTGTAGTAAATGCCATGTCACTGGCATTTTCTAAAATGTATGCGTAAAATCCAGCAATATAAGCTTTCGGTCGGTTTACTGTTATTAATATCCCATGTTTTGAGCTGAAACTTAATGAGATACACAACAAATGGATTGAAACTACCTTTGTTTACTTTTTTAAACAATTACATAATTTTTCACTATTAGATCGTATAATTGCATTTTATAGTGAGAAATATAGAAAATGCCAGTATGAGGAAAATGCCAGTAAATGCCGGTATTTACCACTATTTACCGGTTGGAATGGTATTTTCTACTTTTGCTGGCATTTGCCCAACCCTGATTTGATTCTATGGCTCAAAAATCTCCATGCATTGAAGCCTGAAACACTTTGTGCGATGAGAACTCAATTTTGAAAAAGTTTCAAAAATTGCGAAAGAGTTCATAAAAAAGAGGAGAAAATTCTGTAGAAGACTTGGAAGCCGTTTTTGCCCTTTTAATCATACATGTGGGTGTAAAAAATCGATTTTTACATTCTACATGTATTTCCCCACTCTTTTAAAAATAGAATTACTCCCATTAAAATTTCGAAAATTTAAATTATCTCTTCCAAGTCTCCTGGATTGAAGCCTTGTCTCTCCAAAAATTATTGTCATTTACTCCCATATAACACCAGCAGGCCTCAGTTAGCGCAAATCGAAGTATATACCCCCCCTTAAATTAATCATTTTTGAAATCATTAAAACCCTCAATGGGAAGATATTCATTCTATTATTGTTGATTGTTTGCATTTTGCTTCTGATGATGTTTAAAATATATTTTTATTGGCAGCTAGGGAACGTAATTTAGAAAATGCTGAAACCATGTTACGTGAGGTGAGTTGATTGTTATTTGTGCTTATGTCTCAACCAACAATAATACATTATTAGTTAGATTGTGCATGGTCCCAAAATATTGAGAGATTGAAATTATTATAGTTATTTGCTGAAATTCTCTCATAAAAATAATATTTCCCTTCGTGCTTATTTTACCAACTAAGTTAAATCAATGAAGTTGTATGAAATACGAAATTTTTGAAATGCAGAGTAAGGTTTAAAATAAAATTATTGCACCTCAACATTTTTAACTGGCTTATTTGTTATTAAAAATACGCATGGCAGAAAAATTAACGCAAAGCAGAAACAAAAATTTACACATATTTACAATTAGTGTTTAGCGTGGAAGAAAGAGAATAATTTTGACTGACTTGTTTGTATTAAAATACGCACTGCAAAAACATTAACAATAGTTTTACATGTTAACAATTAGTGTTTAACGTGGAAGAAAGAGAACAACATCGAATCGTACTTGTATTTGCCTCCTGCAAAGTTCCTGAAGGATGAATATCGTCTCTGGCATGAATTAACAGGGTTTGATTATGAAGGAAGGCCAGGTACCTAATTCATTATGATAATATTATGCATATGATATAAATAATATTAAATAGTTTCCGTATCTTAATATAGAATAGGTATAGAATATGAAGAAAGTAAACGAATCACTCTTAATAAAAATTTGTTTTTAGTTGTTTGGATACCTATAGGAGGAGTGTTGGCAAAGGAGTGCATTGACGCTGGTCATAAAGAGCTGATTCACCAACTGGTGTATCATTTGTTAGAAACTGCCATGGATAAGGTGAACAAAAGTGATCAAGCACATCAAGTTGTATGCATAATAGGACTGGAAAATATAAGTATGAAGACAATCATGCATTTGGAAAGTAAGATCTGAATGTAAAATAAATAAAATAAATTCCTTTAAATTGAAGCGAAATAACTTTTATCCACAATGCTGTATTGTGGTGGCAAACCTTCCGAAACCCCAAAAAAGGGGTATTTTACGATAAGTGCCAATAATAGGGCAATATTTCTAGCTGCACGTGTATTTGATTATGATTTTAGCCCAAAGCTTAATTTTTTGGGTCACACCTTTTAGTAAGCACGTTGTATTTCGTGTTCAAATTCTCCCCTCACGAGACGGAGTCGTAGGTACTGTCATGTTCACACATCCCTTAAGAAATATAGGGGATAAATTTAGATGAATGAGGTGAGTTTGAATATATTGTCAATTCCTAGAAAAATAGTATCATATTTTTAAACTGGTGTAGCAACCTATTAAGGCTGTTGTGGATTGCTTTAGTTTCCCAAGCAAAACCAGAATTTTTATCTTTTAAAGCATTTTACACATGAAGACTGACTTTAGAGTCAAGTTTCAATGTCATGTATGCCGAATGCAGTTGCACTTTTAACTTTGAAAAGTGACGTGTGTGAATTAATTACTTGCGTCATATACCTTAGCTTTTACACACGAGATGCTATAAGTTTACATTTCCAACAAAACCATTGTTGTCCATAGTTAGATAAATATCGCGAAATTTCGCACACGCTACAATCTCACAATGCAAATAGGTATGCAAACATTAGTAGCAATATGAATACGGAAGAAGTTAAATTACAAGCTAAAGAGTGTAATGAATGATTTATTTTTTATCCGTGTGAGTGAGATTAAGTTTTGCCAGGTATATCTTAGTAATTAATTACGTTGCAATTGCGAAGTCTAGTTATATGTACATTAGTTAGTTATTAGACAATTTAATTACAATGAATTTTTATACACAGGTTTGCAAACCTTGTACAAAGCCTTTCAAAATCTGGAAAGAAACTACCCAGAGGTTCTGAATAAATTGGTTGTTATAAATGGTAAATCATAATTCCAACTATGTACCTGAATTGTGCATTATGTTTACTTCTTATAATTAAAATGTTAGAAATTAAATTTGTAAACAGATACTAATTTATTTGAATGTATTTTGATTTAATATTTTAGCTCCGTGGTACTTCAATATTGCGTATAACTTTGTCAAACCTATTTTGTCAGCTCACACGATTTCCAAACTTCAAGTGTTTAACAGCAACAAAGGAAAATGGATGGTACTATTTCGTATTTTTAATAGTGGAATGTGGTTGGGCGATTTAAATATAAGTAATGGTAAAAATGGTAATTGTATGTTTTACAGGAGTTCCTGCAAAGCATAATGCCAAGTGAGTCAATACTTGAGCTTTATCTGGATTCTTAAATTTAAGGCCATATACAGGGGATAGGCATGACGCATGAGGGCAATCTCCCCTTCCACCCATATATCCTAAAAAGAGATCATTTTAAGGTAAAAAAGCAAGAAATCACGAAATTGTTCGCTCGGGCTATAACCAATACATTTGTGTTTTGTGTTGGGATTTTGCTCTCCCCGAAATGGATTTGATGAAACAAACATAATATTAAAATTTGGCAGCATTAATTTTAATTTTAATAGTTTTTGGTGTTCATATTGTATCATGTCTTTAGTGGCAATTTTTCATTTGAAAGCGGTTAGTAACATATATTAAATTACATATTCTAATTATTGTTTTTGTATAATAATACGCTACTATTTGTTCTTCTGTGAACGAAAGATGAATTATAAATAAATATTTCGAGCTCATAAATAAAATGCAATGTGTTAAATGCTTGGTAAAATCATTTATTTAAACTGTTCTACACCATTCTTCATCTATGTCTGTATACCAACTTAAATTTTATGAATGTAATAATCGAGGCAGATCATTTATCACAAATACTGTTCATATTTGTCGGTCTGTGTGTACGTCCGTTTGTTGTGCAGAAAAATAGTTTAGGGTTGAATAAGACGACCCAAATTAATCAAGAAGGTTATTGTATGCGAGCGCTAAATAAATAACGCCAACAATAGAGCCCAGACAGCTAATGTAATATCTAACTTTTACGATTGTAGTCATTCAGCACAGGAAGTCAATAGCTGTAGCTGTCTAAAGGGGACTATTTCGTCGTTTGGGCAAAAATGAATTGTCTTCCTATTTGTTATAGTTTGTGGTAATTTTTTGATATGACCTTTAAATGGAAACAATAAAATTTCAAAACTTATTTTTGTCTATATGCCAACTTCTACTGTATCTGTTTTGTGTGATGTGTATAATGTACGTATATTAAATTGAAATATAATTGGAATTATGGGTTATGTAACAGTGCTCTATTGCTATCGACCTCTTGCTGCTTCCAGTGTGTCGACAAACAACAATTTTTCCTCACGTTAATAAATAGCTTGGCATTAATAACTATCTAATATCTTAATCTGTCTGTACAAATCATCAAATAATTTAATAAGTCAATGTACTTTGACCAATGAAAATAAAATATTGTTGATTAATAAGAAATTGAAATCTATCAGTTTGTTATGAAATGGTTGCTGTATTACTATTACCACTGAAAACTCTGCCGGTAGTATTTCTTGGTAATCGCTCCATAAATGAAAAATATGCGACTAATGATTGAGTGAAAGCAATAGGTAAAATAATATTGTGTTGCAGTACACAAACACAATGAAAATTTTGTCAGTCATAACTTAAAATGTTAGTTTATATAATAATATAAAAATGAGCTTTATTTGAAATGATGGATGATCTAGTTTATGGTGAGACTTGCTAGTAATCCGTAACGTTGTGGTCTTGGGCAACCAGACAAATCTTGAATAACTAAGCCAAATCCATGAGATGACAATTATAAATGAACTAGTGGATCAGCGCCCGCGCTCCGCGCGGAGAAGGAGTAAATGCAAAATGTAATAAAGTTGAAGGCCAGCAGTGCTGGCCTTTACTGAATCTAGAGGTGAAACGGAAATTATTTCATTTCTGAGAAAAAATTTCAACATTCGGATATA
>JAQFYB010006508.1:0-12115 GCA_034694085.1 Pogonognathellus longicornis
ATTCTCATTCTGGATTCAAGTCTCATTCTCATTCTGGATTCAAGTCTCATTCTCATTCTGGATTCAAGTCTCATTCTCATTCTGGATTCAAGTCTCATTCTTTGTTATCTTGAAGTCTCAAGACTCAAACTTTGAAATGTCAGTTTACATTTGACTGCTACTAGGCGATCTAGCGTCAGTTAAAACAGTTAGGAGAAAAACACAAAATCGCACGAAAATTACAAATTGTTAATTTCATTGACATACAATCAACAATACACATTTATTTTGTATTTGGTCAGAATCAGAAAGAAAAATAGTTAAAACAACAAATTCAATTGTATTATATTGTTCTTCTTAAACCAGTATTTCAAAAATGAAACAGTTTGTTTGTGGTTGTGTGATTTGTGACTCTGTGTTTACAAGAAATGTTGATGCTGATAAAACTATCGATTCGAAACTTGTCGACTCAAACATTAAAATTTTTCGTTCTTGTTCAAAATATTTGAACGTAGAACTAGACAAACTTTCTGATGACTTAAAATTTGACTTGAGTTCCGAACCATTGCCATTTTGTGCTTCATGTTTACTACCAGCTCATAAAATTTTTACTTTACACGAACAAATTGAATCGCTTACACATGAAATTAATGTCGTGGTCGCAGATTTAAAAACATCAATTTTTAAATGTTATTATGACAAAAATGGGACGGCAAAGCAAACAGGAAGAAGTAGGAAGAAAATCACTGTATCCCTACAAAAGAAAATCTCTCATTACAGGCATTTAGTTGTAGCAGGTTAGATGAGATAAAAAAGTTTTACTGTTTATTTACTTATTCGCAAAATCAAATATAATTAATAAATAATTTAACTGCCCTTACACCTCAATTTTCTTTGCGTTTTAGATTCAAGTAGAGCTTCGTCAGAAAATGCTTATCGTACTGGTCTGAATGACATTAAACCTGAGCCTTTGCTTGAAGATGAATCTTTTGAAGATGACTTTGTTGAATCAGTTGAATACAACATGCCCTCGCCCTCAGTACAGTCTAATGATGAAACTTGCTCAAGCGAAGACGATTTGGAATACCGAAAACTGCCGGAACCGGAAACTGTTGCAACGCCTACACAATTTTCAGAATCGATATTAGCGATTATGAAGCTCCATGGAATGGACAAAAGGAAACTAGTGATAAAGTTGCCTCGTTCAAACAAATCGGAAGAAACTACACAATCTAGTCATGAAAATCGTAAAAATCAGTTAACTTCTATGTAAGCAAATTATTTGGTAATATTGAGACAATTGTATAATTGTATTTGGTTGTATGACTGGAAATTCCATTCAAATCCATTTAATATTTGTAATTCCATTAAATTCCATTCAAATCCATTCAATATTTGAAATTCCATTTAAATCCGTTCAATATTTGTAATTCCATTTAAATCCGTTCAATATTTGAAATTCTATTCAAATCCATTCAATATTTGAAATTCTATTCAAATCCATTCAATATTTGAAATTCTATTCAAATCCATTCAATATTTGTAATTCCATTTAAATCCGTTCAATATTTGAAATTCCATTCAAATCCATTTGATATTTGTCCGTTCAATATTTGAAATCAATTTTACATTTGCACAGTAAGCCAAGACGAGGACCGCTTTCGGCCAACCAAGAAAAGAAAACACGAGCTGTGGTTAAAGTTAAAAACAAAAGACTATTTTACTTCGACATCGAATTGATCTTGTTGAAAGACGAAATGGAGTGTGGAAGTTGTAACCGGAAATTCCCGTCAGAAAGGTCAATAAGACGTCATATTGAAAGTTTCCATAGTAGGAATTTCGCACAACAAAAGTCTAGAAAAAAACCTTCGGAAATAGAAATAGCTACTGCCCGAAATAGACTATACAGAATGAGGAAAAAGCAAGGTATAACTGCTAAGTACAATTTCACCGGAGCAAAAACCACTGAGAAGGACGGAAAATTATTTTTCAGAGGTGTGGAAATGATTGACTTGCAACAGGAAGGGAAAAAGAATATCCAGTGGCAGTGTGCAAAGTGTGAAAAATATGCCAGTTCTAAGAGAAGTATAATGAGACACATTTTGTCCTACCATGATCCTGTTTACAGAGAAGAAATGTTATCCAAACTCCCACAATCCTCAAGTGGCCAAAGAATTTACATGGGTGTCGAAATTGTTATTTATGACGATGAAAATTTGGCGTGTGGAACTTGTTGGACGATTTTTCGAACTTTTGAATATATCCAAAGACACATCCAACGAAATCACCCAGAACTGAACACAACTGCAAACGAGACAATAAAAAGTGAAAAAAATGACAGTAAAAGAAAAGATGACGACAATTCTTCTGAAATAGTTGAAAAACCAGAAAATGAGAATTTGCATTACACCGATTTAGGATTAGTGTACAAAGGAATTTTCTGCACAAAAAAGACGGGAGGCATCAAAGGTTATTTTTGTGGATTTCGTAAAAACAGCACTAGCCCCATTTGCAATGTTGAGTTTCTGACCAGCTCCAAACTTATTGAGCATTTAGATGCCATCCATCGCGCAAAAATACCAGTGAAGGATATTAATTACTTAAATTGCAAGAAAACCAAAGTAAAAATTCCTCATGTCAACCTAAAATACAGTCGACAAGTAAAAACAAGTAAAAAGTCTAATATACTTATACAAGGAAGAGATGGGAAAAAATTCTACCGTGATATTGAAATCATCGACATGAAAGACGGTCAGCTCAAGTGTGGAAAATGTTTACGTTTGTCAGAATCCCAACTATCAATTTATAGACATATTGAAATGGCTCATTCGATACATAGAAATAGGTCCAAACTTAAAAAGCAAGCCAAGTCTGTTACTGAAGCAAAGAAAAGATGGACAATAAAAAGAAAAGAGCTAGGACTTTGTCCCAAAGAAGAAAAAGGTGCTGGGTATGACTTGATTTATTACGGAGTGGAATTAGCTGACACGAAAGATGGCCATTTTGCCTGTGGATCGTGTTGGCAGGTTTTTAAGGAACAACTAAACGTTAAAAACCATATTCGACACAACCACTTTAATTCAACTGAACACAATGACGAAAAACAGGAAGATAGTGCTGGTAATGATGCACAAATGGATTGGGCGAAAAATGAAAAAGCATATTTCACCAAAGATGGATTTATTCACAATGGCGTTTTTTGTGAGAAATTGGACAACGACCGTGGGTTTAAATGTGGATATAAAGAATGTGGTGATAAGCTTGCGGATTACGAGTTTTCAAGCTCATATGCCCTGGTACGACACATTCGAGCTACTCATTTTGACAATGACAAGGAAAATATAATTAAGGTGAGAAATAAATTCGTGACAATGGAAGACGGAAGAAAATATTTTGTGGGAATTGAAGTCATTCAACTTGAGGATAGACTCTGGGAGTGTGGGAAGTGCAGAAAGCTTAGTGTCAGTGAAGATGCTATCAAATCTCATATTTATGACTACCACGATGCAGCTGGCCGCCAGCTCAAATATTTTAAGAAAATAGACGATGGCTCTTCAGGGATTGAAAACAGAAATTTCGAAGGAGTCGTTATTACTGCAAATGAAGGTCGACTCATTTGTAACACTTGTTGGAAAACTTTTGCAACTTTGAAACTAATCAAGCATCACATTAGGAAAACCCATGCAGACGAATTGGTTAATGTCTCATCGGAAGAGCAACCAGGAAATGGAGATGATTCTTCTGAAAAGGAAGTCGAAAATGAAAATAAAGGTTCAAGCGTCGAAAATAAAAATGCGGGTGTCGAAAATGAAAATAAAGGTTCAAGCGTCGAAAATAAAAATGCGGGTGTCGAAAATGAGGATGCGGGTTTAAAAAATGAAGATTCGGTTCCAGAATGTAACAACGATATCAAAGATAAGTTCGGAAAAAGTGGAAAGACTGAAAAAATTGAAAAAAGTTCTGTTCAAAATTCTAAGCAGGCTCAAAAGGGAAAGGAATCCAAACAGAAAGAATCGTATTTAACGGCGGAAGGTTTTGTTTTTAATGGAGTCCTGTGTAAAAAACTTGAGGAAAGTGATAAATACAAATGTGGCTTTCGTCGTAACAATGGTGCTGGTTGTAAAAGTCAATTTCATAATACGTACACCCTAGTTACTCACATCCGAAGAGAGCATTTGGACAAAAAAGTAACTGCAAGATCGAAAAATATGAACCACACTTATTATACTGAGGATGGGCGAAGACTTTTTGCCGGGGTTGAAGTGATTGAGAAAGACGAAGAGCATTTTCAGTGTGGAGGTTGCCAGAAAATTTACAGAAAGAAACAATTGAGCGCCATGATGGGACACATTCTCAGGATGCATATACGTACGTTTTTTTTTCATTTTTAACATTTTAGTAGACGTTTATAATATTTAAATTAAATCCAATATACTTTTATCATTCGGTGTAATCATTTCATTTTTAATGGTCAAAATCAATGTCGTTTTATTTAGTTTTATTTTTAATTTTTCCAATGACTGTAAATGCATTATTTTTATTTTGGATTCAAATTCAAACATAATTTTTATTGATCAATAGACAAATAGAATGCACGCATTTCTTTATTGCCCTATATACGAAAACACTGATAATAACGAAGAAGTTTCGTTTATGATGTTATAATCCTTTTTTTTAAATCCAATATTTTCGTTTTTGCAGCGGATAGTGCTTGCCATTTCAACTGCAAGGATTGTGGAAAAACCTTTGCCTCAAAGGTTTACTATGAGAAACACATTGTAATCCATAAGGAAGAAAAAACATACACGTGTGAAGATTGCGGGGCATCATACAAACAGTCCGCAAGTCTCAACCACCACAGACGTCAAGTACATCTTAACATAAAAAGACACACTTGCAACATTTGTGGCAAGGGCTATTACCACACACGAGATTTCCTTATCCATAAAAGACGGCACACTGGAGAAAAACCTTTTCAATGCTGTGTATGCGGAAAAAACTTTGTTTCTGAGTACGAAATGAAATGCCACGAAAAAGGACATGCCACGGGAAATAATACAAAAAATGAAAAAACTGTGACTGAACGAAAATCGGATGTAGAAGAAAAGGAAACGCAAAGTAGAAGAAAAAGATCGACAAGAAACTCAAACACAAAAAATCGTGGTGGTCGGTTTGAGTGTGATCATTGTGATGAAACATTTAATTCAGCGTCTTCGTTGAAGAAACACGTGCGAGAGGATCACACCGATTCTGAAAGTGAGACTGAAGAAAATCCTGTATTGTGTGGAAACACATTAGAACAGGGAGAAAAATATGTTCCGAATGGTACGACGCCTAATCCTACTCCTGTTGATTATTCTTCACCTCAAAAATTAGCATCCTCGTCGTGGGTTAATCCAACCAGCGATTTTTCAATGCCCGTGTTAGAAAATATGCATTCCACTGCTCAGGATCAACATCAAACAAATTATGTTAGTTCGGCCATGGAACAACACCTTCTCAGTTTGGGACATGGTGCCTTTCCACCAACTTTGATGCCAGTGTTCCGCCATGGACAATATTAATGGAAGATTAAAGCGTTTGAAATCTTTTGCATAGTTAACTTTTATATTTCCCGATTTTTAATTGTCTATATTATGTCTTTTTATTCGAAAATGTTTTTTTTTATTAAACAGTAATACTATTATAAATAAGGCTATTATTAGTCATTTCAACTTTGTCTTACATTCCATTATTTCGCTGTTTACTGTGCCAAATCGAGGATTCTCAAAATTGGGATGGATGCTATTTAAAGCGAAACATAAACAGATACCGTTGCGACCTTACTTTCATTGATACCAATCTCATTTCCATCTCTATTTCTTGAGTTATCTTGCATACAACAAGATTTCTGTACATCTGTGACCGACGGACACACAGACAGACGGACAAATCATTCTTCACATAAAGTTATGTACCTCGACCAGTTAATAATGCATCACTGCTGGCATCACTGTGCAATCAACTAGCAACTAAACACTAAACGCAAGTGTGTGAACTGTGAAGGAATAAACCTGAGACTTTTTTTTATTAATTTCAACATACCCCAATTTTTATTATTCCTTGTACACTGTAGTTGCTAATCAGAGAAATTGGCGGCTTTAATTTGAGCTATAAAGTCACTAAAACCATCTCCAAAAACAAGATTCATATTTTTAATCATAGGTCTATTTCCCCAAGTTCTTAATTCTTGCTTCATTATTGTATTCTATTATTTTTAATATTTTAGTAACTAGACATTTACAACATGCCACAATGTGCCGTTCCTGGATGCTTTCATGGTACTAGGTCTACTAAGAAAAGGGTTACAGCGACTGTAGAACAAATTCGAGGAATTATTTTGCATACTTTTCCAAAGGATGAAAAATTGATTAAGATTTGGATTGACAAAATAAAAAGGCAGGATAAATTCAATGTCTGTTCGGCACGAGTCTGTTCGGATCATTTCAGTGATGAAAATTATGAACGTGATTTGCGAAATGAACTGCTTGGATTACCTACAAGAAAAAGAAAGCGGCTGCTAAAAACAGCTGTTCCGGATGTTAATCTGCCAAATTTTCAGAGCATTAAGAAAAAACCATCAAAAAGTGACATCAATGGATGTGACACACCTGCTCACAATAAGACTATTATAACTCAGGTAATCATACAATGCAACAAAACAAATATGAGCTTTTATTAATTAATTATTTATACCATCAACTATGATCACAATCGTGAATTGAACTGACCATTAATCCATCGATAATATGCATGGGACTCCATATGACACTGAGATTTTAAATGGATAATAGCCCTAGGTCCCACCAATCATGCCCTAATGTCATAAAAACCCCATATTGCCCTTTATAGGAGTTATTGAGTTTTAATGTGGGGAAGTCAAAATGACTCAAAATTGTTTACCTTTACCTAGTAAATTAGTAATATGTATGTAATACAGGTAATACATATAAAAATAGTATACCCGGATTGCCAGTACATGGTGGCAAAGGGCTACTGGTGGCCCGGGCCCCCGTCAGGTGGGTTACTTTGGAAATAGCCCCAGTGCGCTGGTGGAAAAACCTTGGAATCCTGACATATAGGTAGGATTCCGCTTTGAACTTTTATCGGTAAAAAAGGGCGAAAAACGGGAAAAGGGAGGGAAGAAAAAGGGAAGGTAGGGTAGGAAAGGTTTTATGCCTGCCACAGATGCCGGGAATAAAACAGTTTGTTTTCCATCAGCGCCACAGTGCCTTGTAAAATAATCACGAAATGGTCAGTCCAAAGCAAGATACCCACCTGGTACATAAGGAGGGAGGCACCAAGCCATGGTGGTATATTTTATTTAGCAAACCCAACATTGTACAGTACTTTTGTGTTTACGTCATAAGACCATCTTTCTACCGTTTGAGCTTTTTTAATCATACCAGACTGTTGTGATGGTGACTTCACTCAAGGCGTAACTATAAATTGGGGCCCCCACACAAGAACCGCTTTTTGGGTCGAAAATCAAGAGTCATAACTCATAAAATATATAAAAGTTTGGAAGCATAGGTGAGTCGCTCAGACCCCCGCGACCCACTAGATACGCCATTGCTTAATTTGCTTTTATTTATGCAAATCTACCACGAGAAATCAGTTACATGATATTGTAGAATTGAGGTATGGATGGCATAATTTATAACATTGTTTATAATAACTAGCTTTCCTTAAACTATTTTGCCCCTTGGTGTATTAATTAAGTGACACGTGACATGATTATCAAAATATTAACTCGATCAGGAATCAATCAATAAATTAATATTTTCAGATCCCACGACAAGCTAATAAGAAATGGAAACAAGCAAAACAGAAAGTAAGCCCTCGTCAGCGTAAAAATATCGAAGAAACAAGGATGGAACAAGACTTACAGAAACAATGTAAGGCTACCCAAAATAAAAAAGGTACCTAAATTGACAAACAGACCTAATGTACTTAACAATACCATTTGCATGGGTCGTACGACCAATCACTATTGAAAGGCAATGATTTCAATGTTGCGCACATTTAGCCATTAAAATCCTTTCCAGAAATCCTAGAATATTGTAAAAATCGACAAAAGCTAAGCTATCACTTTGATGTATTAAGTTTGGTGGATTTTTACCCGAAATGTATCAGTTTTTCCGTTGAGTTCCATACACAGATTATTTCGTATTATATTGTTTTTTCCCCTTCAAATCATCGATTCCTGAGCACCTAGGGGATTATTTTATTTTTTATTTTCTACTAAATGCCTGCAATATTTCAATTAATGAATGTGGTGGTATTGGATACGTATATAATACTAAAAAATAGTTATACTAATGCGACATTATTAACAATTTAAAGGTTCTTCAACATTTGATATTGATGGAGTAACAAATGATGATATTATGGAAAGAATAAATGAAAAGTGTGCCAATTGTGCTTCAATTTTTGAGCATGAAAATGAAAGAAATGATAAATTCAAGACAATTCAGCAAAATCCGTTTGCAAAACCAAATGAAATCGAAATTATTGATGCCATTTTCTATATTTACGGACTGACGGTTGCAGATTGGTCGAAAACCTTGACTCTAGAAGACCAGAAATCAGATTTCTCATCTGCATCTGAAATTGTGTTCTCAAATGGCATCGTCTTTTGTTCTAAATGTACTTCAGCTTTAGAAAGTGTATACACGTCACACAAAGTATTGAAGGAACTAGCACATTTTGAATCACTGTTTTCAAAAGCCCTCAACAAAAAATACAGCTGTGAAATACAAAACAAAATCGAATGTGAAGACGAAAATGAAGAGTCATCAATAAATAACTCGGATTTATCTGATGAAGAAATGGAATTCAAGGAAGAAGATAATTCAGAAGACATTAGCATGCCAATGTTTGAGTTTCAAGATTCATTCCTGGAAGTCAATTTGGAATCGGATCAAGGAAATGATTCAAAAGAGATTTTTCACACCCTTGATTTCGAAGATTCAACCTTAAAAATAAATTCTGAAATGGGTGGTTTGGGTGACCCTTTGATTGTAGATGGTGATAGTGATCTGCAGTTTTCAAATAATATATCTGTAAAAAACAGTTTAAACATTCCACAACATAAAGAGCAATGTGTTATGCGAGTGGAAACGAGTTTACCAAGAACCAAACCAAAATTATTACATCGTAAGTCGTATATATATATTTTCAATGCATCCTATATACGGGAGAATACAAAAAATCGGTTTTATAAAATGCATTTATTTTGTTTCAGATCCATTCAATATTTTGTGCTGTAACGAATTGTTTGTCAATAAAAAGCGGTTTGCAGATCATCAACTAAAATCCCACCCCACAGATGGGGAGAAAACAAAACTAGTCAAGTGTAACATTTGTGAAATATTAATTCCCAGTGACAACGTTGACATTCACATGGAGACTTATTATACCCAATTGTGGAAAAGTTATTTCAAATGTAAAATCTGTAACGCTCAATTTAAAAGTGCAAGTACTATGACTGATCATTTACTAACTCATGATCCAAAATACGCAAGTTTGATATGCGACATTTGTGAAACACCAATGCAATCAGACTTACAGCTTATTAAACACAAAAGGATGAATCATTCCGAAAGATCAAAACAAGTGGCTTACAATGTTGAATATGTGTGAAAAATTGTATTCATAGTTGACTAAATTGCGTGCTCATATAAAAAGAATACACGAGGAAAAACCAGATGATTACAAATATATTTTGTATTAAATGCGATACAATGTTTAAATCTGAGTTCTGGTGTCACTACATAAGAGGAAAAAAGTTCTGTTGTGAAAAATGTGGAAAAACTAAGGTAGGTAGGACTCCAATTGTGAATTGCATTTCTTGTTGAGTTTTACATATTATATATAATATCGTCGCTGTCATGACAAAATGAGTGTTCAAAGAATGTTGAGAATAGCATAAGGGGCCAAGTGCCAAGTCATTCTTTGTAGGTTGGCGTTTTACTGAAAAACCAAATAGAAATACCAACTGCCAACAACTCACTTGTCGCTTTTCGCCATTCTCAACATTCTCTGAACGCTCCTTTTGCCATAACAGCGAAGATATAATATTATATCAGTACATTTTTAGAGTCAAAATTGAAAAAGCGCCAAAAGTGTAAATTCAAATTTGTCAAAATAATTTTAAATCAATTCCATCGAAACGGCCATGAAAAGTTACCCCTAAATCTATTGTTGATTGTTGACAAGTTTTTAGTGCTGGGATTTTTCTTTGTCGTTTACAGTACAAAATGAACTGACAGTAAAAGTCCTGGTCGGTTTGCGCATGACAGTTAAGACCCGTTCAAACAATTGAAATCTCGTTGCTCACTATTCCACTCTAGCAGTCTCGCATCTCGTACGCACATTTTACATAGGAAATTATAATGAATCTTTAGCCTGCTACGTGCTACGTCGTTTTGTCGTTTATGAGCGCAAAACAAATGGCGTCCAGTCACCAGTAGGCGGGATCCATGTGCGTTTGCTCTCTGGGCTTGTTTGATTATGTGTTTTTCTAGCGGTTTAGAAGAGCACAAACTACAAACATATAGCGTAGGCTTTTTTAAGATTTTTCAACTTGCATTTGTTACCAGTCGAGTTCCTAATAATATTAAGGTAGATAGTTGATCTTCAATCTTGTGTCAATCATCAAAAGTCAAATAATTAATTTAACCACTTAAAAATCTTTACACAGGAAATGTAAGTGATTCGTCAGATTTAGAATTTACACACATTCAACCTTTGACCTTACAACTACAATTTCAAATGTAACAACTTGTAATCTCGTAAAAATATCCTGTGTTATGCACTTATGCAATAAATATTTTAAATGTCGAATATTGAATATTTACAATATACGTTGAATATAGTGTATAGATGGACCGAGTGAAAAGTCATAGTTGGTCAGAAGTTCTTCGATCATTTGCTCTGCAGACGAGTTATCAAGTTGCTTACTATCCTATACGTTATGCAAAAACACTAATAATACAAGTATAAAAATTATCATTCATCATATTATCAATTATTAGTAGGCTAGATTTCCTCATCATGTTTGATTATTGATTATATACAAATTGAACCTTATTAACGATTTTATGATTATTATTTTATTAGATTGGATACGAGCCTTTCCAACTAGTGAAGTGTTCCTCTTGTGGAAATCCACGTTTGAATCTGCCTAACATTTTTCAATACAGTAATAACACGTAAACATATTATTATGTTGTTAAAATTACACAAATCCTTTGTAAAAATTCCTTATAATTTTTATTTTACAGTTAAATACATTAAGACTGTGGACGGATTGGCTGGTTGTTACAGAGGTCTGTTACCATACCTTTGTCAAAATACTGTAGCCTCGTTTGTGCACAACCAAGTTGCAATTAGATGTCCTTTTGCCGTGGGCGATGAGCAGCCAAAGCCAACTAGTTGGGAAGGAACTTCCCTACTAGTTGGCGAAACTTGGACTTCGGGGAGGTTGAAAACAACTTTGAAAAGAACGGGATGGCAATTGATCTGTAGCAGTGCCAGTATCGCTGTTTCTCAACCGTTTTATGTCATTATGGTTCGGACAGTTGGCCAATTTGTCGGAAGGGAGACCAAATATAAGTAAATACACAATATGATCGTTATAATCAATATTTGCGTAACCTAAGCTTTGTAACTAAAATTAATGGCCAAACTGTAAAATAAATGCTATTATACGTTATTATTTTGCAGCTCTATATGGGAATCAATACTTACTATTTTTGAAGAAGAAGGAATTAAAGGTTTGTTCTCATTAAATTAACGACAACCCAATTTTTCTTTAATTTTACATAGTTGTCTTAAAGATAAATACATATATTTCAGGATTTTTTGGTGGCCTTGTTCCTCGTCTTGTTGGTGAAATTATTATGGTCTCTGTATCTGCGTCGATAGTCTGTTTAATAAACAGCTATTTTGGCATGACTAATACAACTGTAGACCAGGGAAACAACTTGGTTGCAAATGTAAGCATTTTGTATTTAATTATTATTTTATTCACAATACCGGCCAACAAAACGCATTACAAGAATGAATAGGACCCATCACTACATACTAATAC
>JAQFYB010006509.1:0-12114 GCA_034694085.1 Pogonognathellus longicornis
CGGGCAATGTCGCGATCGGCAATCGGCCAATGTCCACATTGGCAATCTTCGGCATTCGGGCGTTGTCGATGAGCCCTTGTCAGGTAAGACTGATATCAATGCAGGCTGTGATAATGAAAGTCGATTAAGAAGGTAACATTCTGTTCATTTAATTATTTGACATTTTTTCAGGTGTAGCAAGTAAAGTGACTGTTTTATGCCTAATTTTCCTTGTCCGTTTGACCTGTCAATTGTGGCTATCTAAAATTCAGAATATCACAAAGAAGAATACAATCAAAAATCGTGGAATTGAAAATGTCTTTGTCGTCATCAGAAGGGGTAGGCAGTGATAATACAATCAGTGATGTGAACTATGAATTTGACCCCGCTGAAGAAAATTTTCTTCAACTCGACAACATTGTCCAATGGTTGTTTAACGCTAGACTTCTCATTTTCTCAATGCTATCGAGTGTAGAAAAATTGTGATGCATTCTCCTAACCGTGTGAAGATACGGGCAGCGATTTACGAAATACTGGTTACTAAAGACGCCAAAACAATCAAAAAAATTCTGGAAGTATTCAGAAACCGCATTCATCCATTCCAAAATCCTAGGGTGAGTTTATTAAAACTTAATCCGTGCTGTATATATATATAGTACTGTACTGATTTCGAATCACTGTACAGACAGTTGTTCTATTTTTCTACTGTTTTTCGAAACACGTACTGATTTTTATCCACAGAAACATCAACCTAATTTTACTTTACATGAAGTGGGCAATGCAAAAAAGTTTAAATAAGTATTAAATACTTATTCGACTTTCTGCGTATAGTATAAATGCTGTCTTAATAATAATAAATAAAATTGCGATCCTTCCAAAGTTGCCAAAAAATGTGTCCTTTTGCCATAAAAGTGCAAAAAATCCATTTTTTTCACTGCTCGCTACTTTGTTGGATTTTAGGATGACTTTGATATTTTATATCAAAATTAGCTCAATGTTTGGTTAAAATAAAGTCATTTCATCATAAAAGTGTACAAACTCTCGTTTTTGACTATTTTTGTAACCCAAATTTTATAGTTTTCAGCTTTTGTCGCCTTATGCTATCACGTCAGAATTATAAGCCCCAACTGAGTTAATTAGTACTGGCACCCCAGATTTCTAACTGCATTGTTTACTTAGAATTCGTGCGTTTTTCGATAGTTTGTACATTTTGGGCCACAATCCTATATTCCGGGGACGTGCATGTGCATGAACCCTCTCCCCCGGCGACGTGGTTGCCTTGTATTTACATATAATATTACTCACATTTTGTTAGGAAACTGTGAGTACACAGTTTAGCAAACACAAGTATAATTAAAAATATGTTTATTTTTTAGATTTTACAAAGGATATTTTCGTATTTGAATTATACCGACATTTCAAAATGCAAGAATGTTTGTCCCGATTGGAAACAAATAGTTGACTTGCTAGTTGGTTCAAAATATGACGAAGTCAACCTAGAACAGCGTTTACTGATGAATCTGATGTCCAAGAATGAAGAAATAAAAAACCCCAAAAGTCCCTTTGGCAAAGTAGCTACATAATATACTGTATTTATATATTTTTAAAATGTGATAGCAAATGGATGACATCAAAATTAAAAATGATAGGATGAAAGGAAGGCAGCAGCTTTTCAATTGATGTTAGCTGGACATCCAAGAAACGACGATATTATGTTGGAGACGCTTCAACTCGGGAAAGATATTCCACCTGATCCTAATGACATTTTAATTAATGTTTCTTTTGATTTGGAAAATGATCCTCATCATTTAATTGCTAAGACCCTGAGCAACCACACTGTAAGTGCAGTTTTATCTACACAGTTTTGTCTACATGTTTGAAGTCTATTTATTTTTGGTAATCAATTATTTGACGTGTAAAATGGAATAATTTTTGGTCTTTTAGGTTTTGAGTAACATTTTTCAATTTTTGACGCTCACAGACATCAAAAACTGTCGTACAGTATGTTATATTTGGAATTCAGTGTCCGAGGCACATCTTAGAAAACTTTCAGCAATTAAATTCTTTAAATTTCAGACCCACAAATTTCCTCAATGTTTACAAATATTTGCCACTTCCAAATCTAAACCTCAAAGCTTTTAAGTTTCTAGAAATCTTTTTAGTAGAAGAGGTGTTAGAATTTTTTACGAAACTTGGGGCAAATATCCGGAGTCTTGATTTCTGTTTACTAAATGGCGTGCGACCGTGCTTATCGCACACTTGTAACCTGACTGAATTAAGATTTTTAGGGGTGAAGCCCTCTACGAATAATGGAGACCCAAAAACTGTTGCACAGAATATGATTCCTTGGAATATACTTCAGTCCATCAAAATTCTATATCTGCGTGACACTGTCATAGATATTGCCACAGATCAAAATTGGAAAAGAATTACTCCTGTAAAAATACATCTTAAAAAAGTGTATTTTTCGGTTAATGGTTCTTATCCAAAGAAAATAACTTTGAATGATTACATTGATTTCACTAAAGTCGTTGATGTAAATGTGAATGGCACTTGGCGGCAAAATCAGCAATTCGACTGGACCATGGACACGTTCTACGCAGAAAAAATGAAATTTGCCCATATTCGTTTTCTCTTCGCTGGAAAATCAAAATCCACAGTAAATTATCTAAAATTACTTGAATACGTCACGTTGTTTGACCTATCCGTCAAACAATTAGATTTAAAAGGAAAATCGATTTCCTTTGATGCTCTACCCTATTCCATTGAAAAGCTTGCAATACACACAAATGATTCCAGTTTCAACATTACCCAACCAATTTGTTTGCCAAATTTAAAATATATTAGCCATCGAAGTTATGCCTTGAATTCGTTGTCTGTATTTAAAAACTGCCCTAATTTGACAGACATTGAAATCCTGTGTATGACCCCTGGGGACAAAATAGACATAGAGTGGCTTCCAAGAAGTATTAAGAACTTGAAAGTGCAATCGCCTTCTGGAATTTATAATGTCTTTGTTGGATTAACAGACTTGGATCTTCTCATTTTGGATTACGTTTCGGGGCATGACTTGAAGCATTTAGAATTTGATAAACTCCGGCCCAAAGTGTTGGTCATACGGTGTGGAGTGTATGACGAAAAAAAGGATGCAGATTTCATTTCTTTTATTAACAGAAATAAAAATATTGATAAAATATATGTACAATTTGGTGTATCACACCATACTTGTATATTCAACCAAAGGCAGATTTCTAAAATAGTGGACCAAGAATCCGAATTTTACGAATTTAGCAGCGAGAGTGGAAAAGCCATAACGTGTCAACAATTTTTTACTATTCAAAACTCGCTTGCTATAAAGACAGTCCTGAAAGGATTTTGGGACTCGCAAGAGGGATACCAGACTAAGAAACATCGTAAAGACTTTTATAGGCGTTTCCAAATGTATGCCAACAACCAAGATATGGATTCAGATGATGATACTAATTATTATAGTAATTATTGAGGATATGGAAGATGAATTTTATGTCGGGCATAGTGGGTGGGCTGGACGGATGGATGTGATTTTTGTATCTGTTTAACATTTTCTTCAGTCATCGGTCGTGTATTGGTTTGCTTTAGGCCACTTACAGTTTGACCAATTCTTGCAATGGTTTAGGATTTCGTTCTGTGTCTAGGGGACCATAGTACATTATATATATAGGAGCACTATATATATAATGTATGTATAATGTAGTGTTCCACTATCATTAGCCAATCATTTTGTATGTTATTGGCAGTGCATACTGTAGCTTTATACTTTATATACTATACATTTTTTCCAGACTCATCCCTCCACACGAACCTTAAAAATGAATAAAACATTATAATATTATAATCAAGTAGCGGTTATTTGCAAGTTCACGTTGAAATGTTCAAAATTTTTCCATGCATTTCTTACGTAGGAATCACCATCACCCTGCAACGTGTATTCTCAATTCAACGTAACCCTGGTCTCTGACGTCACTTATGTATACATACTTTTCGTATCAGGTATCAGTAAAGCAAGATAGTACCGGCGTGCTTGCTTTGTATGTTTGTACAATTACAGCGACACAAACATCCAGCCTACGGGACAACACATGGACGAGACCAAGCTTACATTTTATTGACTATACATAAATACCAAGGTTACTAGATATTCTAAGAAGGTTTGGCCTATTTTGACGATACGAGACTTTTAGAGTGTGACGTCAAAGGAAGATAAATATTATATACGCTTTTTGGAATTTCTTTTTTGATTTTTTTATCACGATTGAGAGTAAAATCTAACTTTAATAACAATCATGTTGGACTTTTTTCGCAATAATATTTGACATGGAGGACATGTCATACTCAACTCATCAGTAATGGTGAAAAATATTAATGAAAATACAGACTAGGTATATGGTATTCCAGTCACCTAGCAACCCCCTAGTCATTCTCCTTGTACATCATCTGGTCCTACTGGTCGCACACCCACCCTGTTTTGATATTCTGCTTTTTATTAAGGATTGACCACACATTGCATAAATACTATAAACATTTGCTGATTCATGAAAATTGAATGTCTACAGAAAGATAACGATACATGCATACACAGACACACTCAAAGTCATTCTTATAAAGTAATGGTGTGAGACCGATATTCAATATGTTGTCATATTCCTGGTACGTACACTGTTGATATTCAAAATAATATTTATAAAGTTAATGCTATTATTCTAACACAAGAAATAAATATTCATTTCATTACAAAAAACTGTATTTTTCATCCTTTTCATATGTCATTTATTATGTTGATTTAAATAGTTATTTCAAACAAGTTTTCATGAAAACGACGCAGCAGGTGTTTTTAATGTGCACCCCCCCAGAATAAATGTACTTTTGAAATTGTCGCCAATTTTACTATTATTATATTATACACATTTCTAATATCAATTGAAGTTATAATTTCTATAGCAATTAAAAATATATTTTTCTAAATGGTCCTAGATAACAAAATCACCAAACCGAAGAAGCTGAGAATAAAACTCATTTTGCCTGACAGAACATTAGAACCGCCCGGTGGCGCTTCTGTTGTTGTCGGTGCTGTTGTTGTCGGTACTTGACATAAATCTTCTGGTACATATTCCTTGTATATCTTGGGATATGTTATATTGACTGGGGGTAATTCAATTTCATTCGGCATCAAACTTTTAGCTTCCATATATTTAACCTCCACCGGCCACGGAAAAGGAGCGTAGCCACACGCCAATTCATAGTGATCGCTAAATCTCAGTTCATCTCCAAGTTTAGCAATTTGAGTTGGAGACCAATCCTTCATTTGTGTTGTGAGAACTTCCACCAAAGATTTCCCAGCCCATTTTTCAGGCAACAACACAAAAGGGTCTTCCATAAAATTCTGCCTGAAATCATTTTCAAATGATCAATCAATATTTTTGCTTACTGAAAAGCTTCCAAAGCAAAAAGTATTATATGTAGTCAAAGAGTAGGGAGTAAACGTCGAAGTACCATTGAATTTTTTCGACCCCAAATTTCTCCAGAAATATCCACTCAGGATAAACACTCTCACAAAGCTGGAAATCGCTTTTCGGATAATACCACATAATAGCTTGACACATTTCCGCATTGGTTGACAACCCTCCAAATGTAACATTACTTTTGGCAGTTGAATCCGTTGTACACTCTGAAAAAGGCAATACAATAATGAAAAATCATTTTGCGTATTTGTGTTTTAATTTATTTAATTTGACTCTTTTTCTCCCGAGGCATTTTGATTTTTGAAATCGTAAGAGTGTAAGCCAAACGACAATTTACCATTTCAATGACAGGACCTATCATATTAACATTTTCAAAATTGTGGTATTTTTACCTGTAGCTGTTCCACTTGCAAAACACATAAAATAGTCCAAAAAAAGTCAACAAAAATCTTTTACTTTTTTTGAAAAATATGTATACCTTAATTCTGTCTAGGGAATTTTTTTAAAAAATTTTTAGAACAAAATCCTAATACTCATCTACACCAAGTTATTACGTAATACACAATTTAGATTTATTTCAAGAGTGTCATAAATAGATGTCTTGGAAGAAATAGGGATAATGCTAATTTGATCAATGTCTTTACCAATGGTCAAATGGTCGCCTTTCTGAATATGTCTTGGAGTTCGAAGAGGCCGGTTTTGTTGATAATCAAATGCATAATTATTATCCACAGTTATCCATGGCAATTCTTCTTCATCACGAAACTGTCTCAACTTCAACTTCCGTCCTGTTAATTTTTTGACCTTGCAATTAATTAAGACTCATGAAATGGTAGAGTAATTACATACATTGATAAATAATATTACCAAGCAAGTGTGAGTGAAGCAAAACATTGAAGATATTGATCCCCTTGTCATCTAAAATCCTGCGTGTGCATTCAGAATGACAGTGACCTGCAGTCACAAAACCTTTTGTGTTTCCAGGAATCATCAACGAAAAGGTTGTCGCGTGGTCAATAAGTAACTGAGCAGCCTCATGCTCTCTGTTATAAAAATCATTAAAGTCAATTTATTCCATCCACGTCATTATTTATACGTTTTTCTAGTGTATTTAAAAATTACCTTAGATCTGGTGTATGATAAACCTCTACAGTGCTTTCAAATTTTACTCCAGAAAGAGCTTGTGGATTATCGTAGTGAATTTCGTACATTATATAAACAGACTCATTGACATTTTCAGACATTGAATATCCAGCATTTTCAGGTAGGAACATTGCCTGAAAATAATTCATTAACTATCAATCAAATAAACTATTTTTAATATACAAAAGGGTTGTAAAAAACAAAACCATTTTTACATCTAAATATAGAAAACAATGACATTTTTGACAATTTTATGCATCTTTTCACACTCATATTTTAATTTACATTTTTTCACATATGTTAATCTCGCTTGACATGAATTCATATTTTATGTATTGGGTAAATGATTAAATGAGTTCTCACTTTTCCCCCAACGGCCCAAGTGTGTAACATAGTAGTGCATTGTTCTTTTAGAATTACGTATTCTGGATCGTAGCATTCTCCTCCTATCGTTCCTTCAAATTGTCCAAAGAATTCGTCAATATCTTGCCCTTCAGGAGCATGACATTGAGCCAAGCCTAAATGATGTGTGTGTTTCAAGGCCTCAGGCGTTTCTAATTTTGTATTAAACTGTCAAGATTTAAAATAATATGTTTATATAATTAATATTTTGCTGTAATATAAAAAATGTGTTTGAATTGAATGTCGTTTCTCATTTTTTAAATACCCCCACAATATGTTGCTTTTTTGTAAACTTTGGAGCTTTATGAATCGTGCACCAATAACTAGTTTTAATGCTAGGCATAACCATGGTACGACTGATTGGCCATGTAGCAAATCTAAATATAAACGTCAAAATTTCAAGACGGAGACATCTGATTTTGTTTCAATAATCAAGGGATATAAAAAATATATTTGTGTTTATAAATAGCAATAAAATAAAAGTAGATTTTTTACTTGGAGACATCGGGTTCCGGCATTTGGTCCAAAAGATTTATATCCTGGGAGCCGCGATTAATGTCACTATGTTGCGCAATTTCGTCCGTTGCTCCATAAGACCAAATAATTGATATAGTGTCATCCTACAATACAAGAGACAGTATGAATACAATATACAAACATCTCAGTTACGTAGTTAATGCTTGTTAATATATATAAAATATATATTATTGGTTTTTACATTCCATTATTTTCAAAAAATAAAAAAATGTTCATTCATTTTTCATACAAAAATTTATAAAGTTACTATTCTTAGTGTTTACATGTTCTTTGCTTAGCAGAATAATTAATAAAGTAACTGTTATAATGCGTGAATGACATTGATAAAATTGCTGATAAAGTATTTCTATAAATAGTATGACTACTCAACATACCGTAATGGGCACATCATGTAATTTATCACATGTATCCAATAATCTGGAGAACTTGAGATAAGTTCGAGTCCCCGTCTCACGGGCTTCCAAAAGCTTCCAGTTCTCGTCATCGTCAATTTTTGGTACTGACTGCCCTTCAGCAAATCGATCCTAAATGAATTAAATATAAGAAATAAAATAAAATCTTGTCGTTTCACTTATTTTTACAAAAAATGATTCGCGTATTATTTTTTAGTTTTATTGATAATGAATACTTCTTAATAATGTGATATAATTCAAGCAAAGTTTTAACTTCCAAATAACAATTAATAAAATACGACAGAATTAGTTATACTTATAATGTAATACATTTATCATGGCATATCGCTGTTTGTAAAGTCATAATTACAGTTATGAAAAGGAGGCACCGAAAACTTTAATTTAAGCAGGCAAACAGGCACAAAAAATCGCCCAAACAGGCACTTAAATAGGTTCTTGAAGTTGTTCAAATGGCCGTTTATCCAATTTACATGACTTTATTTACATTACACTTAATTCGCCCAAAACCCAATAAAACCTCAATTCTGCATATTTATAATAAATAATTATTTTCATGAACGTTTGTTTTTTTAATTTTTTTTATTGCCAAAAATTAAAATGTCTAAGTTAATCACTCTCGCAATTCTATTCAATATCTAATATTCATTTTGATTAGTTTAATTGTTGTATTTTAACTTTAAGTTCAATTTTTACAACCTTGACTAAAAAATGGTCACCACAAGATGGCATTATTGCAGCCACAACAGTCAAATATGTAATAAAAACTAAAAGTATATTAACCAAAAACGATATTAATGTGTCTTCTTATTCTTATTGCATAAAACATCTAGATACGGAGATTACTTTTTGAGTTGCCTCACAGTAATAAATAGTTCACGATAACTCTCTAATAGATAAAACCATAGCGTATTAAGAAGATAGGCTAGGAGTAGGACGGCTAGGAGGCCATTGCTTTTCCCGAAATCACAAAAAAGAGGTTGTTTTTCCCTGACACCTGAAAGGGCGAACCGAAATAAACTCTTTTTTGATCATTTTGCCCTTCCGGAAATCGATTTGTGGGTACGGCCGTGGATATCATTTTTGTATTTATAAAATATTTCATAGTATCTGAATTTAAAAGACATACCGTGAAATATTTCTCCCCATTTGGAAGCACACCGCCAATAATGATATCCGCCCCCGCCATTCCTTTTCCAGGTGAAACACCGAAACCCACATATCCGGTCGTTTCGACATCAACTTCAAATGTTATAGATTTAGCGTTGAGATCAACTTCATATGTAGCCTTATATTTTCCAGTATCAATAATTTCATTGTATAATGATAATTTTCGTTGAAAAACATTTTTTTCGCTTTGTGTTGGTGGAACTAATGAACTCGATGTAAAGACTGGCGTTAATGCAAGTACTGCAAAAATATGTAAAAATGTAAAAGATGTCATTTTAAAAGAAATTCAGTTCAATACAAAACTAACTAACTAACATTAAGTTATTGATTGTTATTGCTTTTCACTTCTGAAGCAACAAATATTTTTGCACTGGGTGTCACTCCCACTTTTGTAATGGATTTTCGTTGTCCAACTGATTTGCAATTAGGTGTTAATACGATGTACTCTTGACTTTGAAAATCAGTTAAATTAATCGCCAATCAATTTGATGTAAATGATATAATTTAATTAATTAAGTAGGCAAGGGGGTATCCAGGGCTTGAACTTTGGTTTGTTGGCGTTGTTGAGGTTGGCGCGCAGCGCGAAAAAATTGAACACATTATTAGAGGCCAATTTCAATATTAAATGCTCTAAATTCACCCGTATTTACGTAATCACACAAATTTAGGCCAAAATCAATAGTAACTGCCACAAAACACAGCGTAGCGCGGAAATTTTTTCGTTTTTGTTTTGCATTTTTACGGTAAAAACAACATGTTCTTTGGATTTTGGGAGAAACCTAACAATTTAAAATCCCAAAATTGGGGGGGGGGGATTCTTTTTCTAAGCTTTACTCCCTAAATGCGCCACTGTATGTAGGCAATGAAGTTTAAATTGTACTTACAACGTAACATATTATTGACAACAAATTGACTTTCCGCTGGAAAGTACAACTTTTTGTATTGTTTGCAGATAATAAATCGATAAGAACAATAGAGTCGCCGATATTAATTAAAAGCTGGTTGAAGTGTATATGCATTAAACATACAAGTGCCAATTAATTTCTTACACAAACATTAATCTGTCTCAAAGAACCCCGGAAGGTAAATACTCCGATTCTTTCGCGGACGGTGTGGTGTGTGGTAGTGAGCTATCAAAACCTTTCAGTGCCAAAGAGGATATTATACTATGACACTTATGATATAATTTGAAAAATTCAAAACAAAATCTGAATTATCCAGTAACACATAAGAACAAACATTGAAAATTTGGGATGAAGCATGCTTTACAATAACAAACTTGTCACATTTCATTTTTATAAAACAATCAACTTGCAATTATGACTACATAGTTGCAGGGTTGAGCAAGATACTTGTATTTAAGATAAAGATCTAAGATACATTGCGTATCTTGTATCTTACGAAAGTAATGGCTTAAAATTTATTTTTTATCTTGTATGTTTGGCCTGTAGAAAGACAAAGTATTTAAGATAGTTAAGTATCTTGAATTAGATAAGTATCTTGTATCTTAAAACAAAGTATATACCTTGTTCAACTCTGGCTGTGACAAGTGCTAGGCACGATAACCGATAAAATACAACAAAACAAATGCTAGGCACGATAAAATAGAAATTTATCTAAGATAGTATATATTAAGATGCTTCAGCTTTGAAAATACTTTTTGACAGTGTAAAAACCTAGATCTGGGTGTGAAAGTGTCTTGTATCTTTAGATCAAGACATGAAATGAAACGATATTGTATCTTGTATCTTATGAAAGTAAATAGCTGAAATAGTCATGTCCTAAATAGCCCCGGGCGCCTGGTGCGCCCGGCGGGTTTCGGCGCTCCCCGGGGTTTAAACTCCCAAACCCTACGTAAATACATCTACCTAAATGTACAGAGTGAGAATAGATCGTAAAATGTATTCCCAATCGACACTCCACATACAAACACATCTGTACATTAGACCTGTAACTATGATCGCTTAAAGGGCTCTAACATAAACCGCTTAGATTTGACATATTTTTTGGACCTTTATTATAAAACCGTCTCTTTTTTAATATCTCGGGGATGTAATTGCCCCTTACTACGTCAGTTATGCTCTACACCCAGATCGGGTTAAGTTGACGGAAAAAACCGCCAACAGCGACATCTCCGCATTTCCTAGGATTACAAGGAAATACTTTAGACTAGGAACTAGGACGTACCTTTGAGGGTAAAATTGGGCACATTTAGTAACAATTATTTAAGTTTAAATTACCAAATTCATAAGTCCGCTTCCACTTTATGTTCATCACCCCAGATTTTGAAAACGAAAGGTGATAATGGACATTGACAAAAACAATGTTTTAGGAAATACGGTTTTCTCCCGAATAAACTAGATTACACCTCTATAGGTTGTATAGTTTTGAAGTACCAATGGATTTACGAAAACAACTTTTTACGTGATGTGAAATGGCACCAAGTAGCTGATACACCGATGAAGAGCCGACATAAATCCAACGTACCTATAGTAGTTGTTTACGTATCGTCTTGCCGGCTCTTCCTCTCCTTCTCTCGTCGACGGTGATGTTTACACAAAAAGTTGTCTTCGTAAATGGATTGGTACTCCTAAACTATAAAACCTACAGAGTTGTAAATTAGTTCATTCGAAAGAAAAAAGGATTTCTTAAAACATTGTCGCTGGTCAATGTCTATTATCTCTTTTCGATTTCGAAATCTGGGGTGATGAATATAAAATGGCTAAAAGAACACATACATGTGATTTACGTACCTTCGCGTTTTAGGCGCCTCCAAGTCCAAACCGACTATGCAACTCGGTAATTTTCGCAATCTTAAAACTCGAAAATCAGAAAGAGGAAAAAGACAAATAAGTTAGCATTATGTTGTATTTTTATACTTAACTAGTGAATTAGTGCCCGCGCTCCGCGCGGGGAAGGGAATGAATGCAAGCAAAATATAATAAAGTTTAAGGCCAGCTGAGCTGGCCTTTCCA
>JAQFYB010006510.1:0-12112 GCA_034694085.1 Pogonognathellus longicornis
CTTCGACTTTATCTTATTTTGCTAAAGTCGAAAAAGTTGAAAAAGTAAAAGTTGTGAATATTGAGTGAGCCTTATGTTTTGAATTATTAAATTAAATATTAACTATTTTGTCAATGACATTATTGTGTACATAAAACCAAAAAATACATTTTATTACAACAACGCTTCAACATGTACATTTCTAATCAAGATTCAATCGTATAAAACGCTAAACGTGTTAACATTCGAAACGAATTTCTATCTTCCTATAAGGATGTTAAAATTTCACTTGCAAATTAATTCAGAACGTGTAGGCTGGTGCTTTCATTTGTATTGATTGCACTTTAGTAGCAAAAAATATCGTAAAAGAAATTGTAGCAGCATTATAAACATATTAATATATTGTAAAAATCCGGTAAATGTACACTATTTCATAAGGCAAGAATCTAAAGGGTAATGTAATAGTAAAGGTACACCGTGCTGCATGTATCATGTGGTTCTAATATTTGACATGTTATATCCTTTTAGCTTGCATTTGACAAAAGTTGACCGGAAATTTTTCCAAAGCAGACTGAAACTGGTCTGTCAGATCTGCTCGGCTGATCTCTTCACCCTTTCCTCCCTACCCCACACAATTCCTTCATTCATGCTGTACTTCCATATAAGATTTGTCCATTGACATCACACTATGTATGTGTTATGTATGTATTGATCTTTCATTCATAACTAGATTTTCTATTGTAATTCATGTACTATGTACGCTAATAGAATTAGAAAGCATTGCTATTGCTACTGCAGAAAAATACAGAACCAAGTCAAAAACAGTCAGTGACGAGCCAAATGAAGGACTGTATACAAAATTAATATACATAACATGTATGTAGTATTTGAACTTTGAATGCTTCGTGATTCAATTACTGTACAGGCATACTGTTTAGAGCTATATAAGGTCAAATGTATGGTGTTGTGTCCCAAACATTTCTGCATATTTCTCTTGTTAATAATATACGATTTATACATCCATTTGGGTAATGAGTGTTCCTGCCTTATATTTTGTGTGTAATAATCGTATAATACATTGATACATGAAACAGACATGCACGCAAGGCAAGAATAACATGTGTACAGCAGTTGTTTAGCATACAATTCGGTTAAAATTCATTTTTCCTCTTTTCCGGATATATCAATAGTCGTTTTGTTGTTTCACCCTTTGGCTTTGTGTCCATAAACGGAGATTGTGGGGATGACAATGTGAAACTAAAAGTGAAAGAGAGCGTATCGACTGAATGCAAAGTGACATTGAATTGGGATTGTATGTGTCTAACTATGTGTGTATAACATGTCAATTCATGTCACGTCAATCATTTTTATGTTGACTCTGCTTAAACACTCTCCTTTATCTCTACATATATGTACGCTGTGAAATCAGACTGCTCACTATCAGAAATATTACATTTATTTACCAAAGCATTCTTAATAGTTGTCTATGTAATAGTGTAATTTATAATAATAAAGACCATCGTAATGATTTTGATTCATGAGAGTGTTCTTGTTTTTTACATCATTTTATGCTACTATAATATTACTATGCCATGTACTACAGTGTGGAGTCAAACGAGTTCCTCTCCTTAATAATAAATAAATAATAGAGTGCATCATCATCTTCGTCTCATCTGTTCGTTTAGAGTGAAATACACAGATTGCAGTTTATACTAAACGTCAAGCTTGACCCTGAGGGGAAATTCAAGTACATTGGCACACTTAGACTTGCAAAGCTGCAATTTTGCATTGTTGGCTGTGGTAAAGTCTCAGAGCAGAGTCAATACAAATGCATGATACACATTCTACATTTTGTAGACAGCCACTATATCTTTATGTACTTGTTACATGTAATTTGCCTACTTCACATAAAATAACATAAAACACATTTACCTAGGTATGTATAATAGAGCATTCTATATGTACATACTCTATACGTGTTGCAGTCTTTACAATTGACATTGACATTTTAAAAAAACCTCGTATGTACCGTATGATTTATTCAAAGCGCAAACCTCCTTATACATGGGTAGGTATAGTAGAGCTTGGTTGTCCGGGTCACTTCATTTTTGTATGCATTTTGATACACATTTTACCAAATTAACAAACTCTAAGCTAATTGTCTAAACAGTGTATCTATAGCTACTGTTGTACCTACTATGGTATTATCCCTATCCTTGGTACCTGCTAATGTATAAGGAGGTTTGCGCTTTGAATAAATCATACGGTATATACTTTTCTTATAATTGTATGTCACATTCGTATGAGTGTGTATACACCAAAGACACTGTTAGACCTATAAGTAATATTTAGCCACGAAGTTTTATTACTGTTCAGTTTGATTAAAGTACTCGTTTCACAACAAAATCTACCTTAAGACTTTTTATGGTGGAAGAATCGAAATGTTTTAATGTTGTTGATCTTGTTTCCTCTAGAACAGATAAGTATAATAATATTTCTACATGTATGGTATATGATGTGTCAAGAGATTTGTTCATGAGTGTTGGAATGGGAGATATGGAAAGCGATGTATAAGAGTGAAAGCGAGCATTTGAATAAACTGTTTGGCAGAATGTTACTTTGCTAATGTGTATAAACGACCATAAACAGAATTAATGTAGGTACTTAAATATTATGGTAGTATACTTACTTACATTACAGATTTTCAATCTGAATATTATTATTATTACTATTGGAAAAGGGTTAGAGAGGGTCAGTTTGGTTTTACAAGCACAAGTATTTAATGTTTGTATCCCAATTCACGAATGGTATTGTCTTTTTCGTCCATAAGATATTGCACATGGTCTTCATTTCTTCAGCTCTTGTGTATGTATACTTATCATTAGTCGCATTCTCTAATTTGGTGTCTGTGGTTTCTGGTTTGTAATTAAACGTTATTGTGTGTTTATTGTGTCCACAATCTACATGTGTCTGCGTGTGGTTAGACCATACTAAACAAATTACTATTTATTCACGTAAGTATACAAGATTCTCAAGATTGAAAAAATCATAAATAATATCACATCATAAAAATTTGTGGAATTAATTGTAATACCTAAGCAATTGCAATTTTTGCCTAACAATAAGTGTTGTAAGTAAATTGACCCCAAAAATCGCAGTTATATGAAATCTGCTAGAAATTGCTCTAGTGGAAAGTTTGTAGACGAAGAAATGGGAGAAGCTACACGAAGAAGGAGTGGAAGAACCATGAGGAATACTAATAATTTTTCCAATAAGTTTCTGTCATATTTTAACGTGTGGTTGTTAGTTTCTTGTGTTTTACTGTGTCTCATTTCTGAAGTGAATTCACATCCTTATCAACGTCAGGAAATCGAAGCTCAAGAAAGAATAACGCCAACTCTGTTTATGAATGCTTTAGAAGCGTCTCCCATAATTGGACCCATGTTTCGTTTATTCAGACTCCCCGGAAGAACTTACATACGCATGAGAAATTTATTTATTGAAAACTTTGACAATGCTGTGCTCTTCATGTTTGGTTTCCCGATGGCTGCAGTTGTGGCTACAAGTCAGTGCATTTCAAACGAAGAATTCGTCTGTGATGTCGCCGACGTCATTGTGAATGCGGACGCTTTGTACAGAAAAGTGTACTTTGACGATTATAATTGACTTGTAATCAACAGGTGTGTATACGAATGAGATGTGTTGCTGATGACACATGCATCAAATTAAAAAACGGCAAACCTGCATGACTTCATTAAACTTAATTAATATTAACATGTTTTAATATATTTAAATATTGCAACTATTTATTTTTTCGTGACTGCATTTACAGTCACAGTCACATACAGTAAGTTCTACTGTCTTCCTTTATTTACGGGATTGGTTAATCTAATCTTAATCATTGCCAATTTCTACATAATGTTACGTTATAGTATGTATTTGTGCCATTGTCAAGAGAATTACAGTAACCCCAGTCCCACTAACTAACGATAAGAGCTTTCAAAACATGACTTGTTGTATAGTTTCATGTACCTACCTATAGTAGTTGATTTTATTCCTTATTTTTTTCTTTAACTTTAGAAAAATTGCTTATACTACATACATTGAAATATCTACGTGTGTCGGTCAGTCAATCAATCGTGAGTATCTCAAATAAATTATTTTACAGGTAAATGTATTATATGTACATTCATTGATTTTTGGCCAATGTGAGTAAAAAGAGGGCTACCTTGTTATTACATGGTAATTGCACAATAGAAAATGTATTCGCAATCGTCAGCAGCTGAAAATTTAAAGTATGTAATCAATGAAGACGGATGGAAAGTGTGTGTGGTTTGTGTTAGCGCGTAGAGTGTGTGTGTGTTGTACCTATAGCAAATACGCGTGAATACGTACATCAAGTGAAAATGTCCGTTTATAATATAATGAGCCCCAAGCGTTTTTAACGCAAGAGACCTTCACCCTTATAGTAATATGATGAGTTATAAGTTGTACACGCTAAATTACCTTTGCATCACTCACCCACTCTTTGAAAGTATCAATTTGTACAGAATAGTCGAATCCTACCAAAGTGGATGGTCTGCAAATCAAATCCAGTTGTTGCTCAGTTTTTTTCAAGCTATTTCTCATTCACTCTTCATTCATGCATGCATCTCACAGCATATTTTTATTATTATTATCAACTCCTATAAGTTGTAAGGAAATAATTATATGTGTATGTCCTACTGATACAATGATCTGCCTCTACAATAGTGTGTAGGTATATAGTAGCTGTATAGCATGTAGTGCAAAGTGCAAGACATGCTTTATGGGAACTCATGTTAGTTAAAGATCTTGGTTAGAAAACTCTTACTACATACTTATGATTATTATGTCTTTGTATTACCTACAATGCTCTTGTATATGTGTGAATGTGAATGACAGGCAAATACATGGTAAAAAATTCGAGTTTCTACAATATTTTTCTAGAAGACTGTAACATGTAGTTATAGTGAGCTGTAACGGTACGAGTTAAAAGAAACTAGAATTTTTGCTATTGCCCATGGTATAGGTACCTAGTGAAAGTGAAAAGGAAGTCCTAATGAAAGTGAAGTTTTATATTAGAAGTAATAGTTGATCCGCTGGAATTTGCAAATGCTGAGTTGGAATATATTCTTAAATTCTTATGCAGATATTTACCATTCCTTGTCTAGCCTTCTGCCAAACAATTTCGTAACGCATTTTCTTCTCTTGTAAGTTGTCTCATGTTTTGTTTTGCGTCATTATTTTAGAATGACTTACTCTGTTTAATATTTAATAATTTAGGGGTTTTCAGTTCGGATTTTAGAATTTTGATTTTATTTACAGGTGTGTTCGTGACTGTGACCATGAAGGTTCATTTCTGCCAACAATTATTCTTCTGCAGTGCCATAATAATTGTCACATCGCTTTCTCAAGCTATGTGTCAATTAAATAATACGGATAGTACAATTTCTTCAGTCAGCAATAATAATCAAAGTCTGCCAGTGGATAGTGTTAATAATTATAATATGAACGAGAGGAAATTCGAGAATTCTTTTGTGGAAGAAAGAAGATTGGATTTGGACACAGATTTAGTTGACGAATCTTCTTCAAGAACCTTAATGACTTTGGGATTCTTCGCTTTCTTCAAATTTATATTATCTGGAATCTACCAATTCTTTTTTGGGAACTTACATTTGTGTGGGAAGGCGTATAGCAGCTGGCTCTGTCCTTTATCCGACAATTTCTACTTTGAAACCCAAATTGGTCAGGCCAATCAACATGGACATGGATGGAAATGAGTTAATGGACGCACGGACCTAACTTTGTTATTTCGTTAAAAGTGGTTATCAATTTGTTTTTGTTAATAATTGTTGTTTTAATTGTTTTTTATTTAAGTTGGCAATTCTTGTTTGTAGTATTTTCATACGAGACATTAAAGATGTGAGTCGAATTAATTTTTACTATAGCCATTTGTAAAATATTTGCCCAATTCTAGAAGTAGAAGCATTACAATGCTAATAATATATTGAGATTCATCGAAAATAATTTTAGTGTATTGATTGAATCCTGTATTTCTTTTCGTGTTTTTATTTTATGAAATTCTTATAAATACCAATAATAGATGATTATGGATGAGAGAACCGAGAACCCAAAGAATTAGATTTAAGTTTTGGAGTGAGATACATTATATTGAAAATGTGTTGCATAAATTCATGTGGACAGGCGATTATCTAAAACCTTGACTTGGGTTGTATAAGTTGTATTAGGTCAAAGTAGCTTGTGTTCATACAAGTGGGGTCTATATATAAATGGTCATATAGTGTTTAGGTTGACTATTCTGTAAACGTGAATATGTTGGGCTGGGATACTAAAAATCAAGCATTAGATTCTTTACTTAGTGATGAGACACTTAGTTACTTTAGTAAATTATAGCAATATTCCCCGTGTCAAGGGCCATAAAGTATTTGACCGAAGGAACCAAGCCTTGAAGCTTTAATTCAAATCCTAAACAATACATGTGCAAAGTTTGAAATACAGTACATGGTATAAGTAATAATGAGTAATAATTTCTTGACACTGAAAACTTTCTAAGTGTGCGTATTGTGTAATATAGATACAGAGTGCAGGAGATGTTTGATATAATATTTCTTGAAAGCATTGAAAGAAAGAGCGGCCTTTATTGCATTATTTATTGTGAGATGATTGTGTATATTATATAAGTACTAAGAAGTCTTGGTTGATAAAAATAAAAAAACTCCGAGTGACATGACAGCAGTGGCTAAAGGTGATTGAATGTGAACTCCCTACCACTCGATCCGTCGTAAAGAATAAAAAGATGATTTCAAGTAGCAGCCCTACACAATAAGTCCAGACAGTCACCGTCAGAATCCAATACACAAGAAGATTATTGAAAGCCAAAAACTGACACGGTCGTTGTCTTCTCATCTTCCACAACCATTATACTCCACGTCCATCCCTTGACTTCTCATTTTTTACTACCAAAAGCATCTCTTATCCACATACCATATACCTACGCATTCTATACACAACTAGCTTTGTCTATTCCTTTATAACTCTACACAATACATACACAATATTATTATAACATAGCCTTATGCAATGGATATACCTACCTATCAAATATCTCTACTTACTGCAAAAGATGTTTTCTTTGTGCGATTTCAATTCTTGTATTGTGTATTAAATCGACATTAGTAAATACTAAGTAAATGCACGTTGTAGATAATGCTGCAAGCAAAGTATGATATTATAAAATGTCAGATAACACATTGATACTGTTGTATATGTACACACACAGCATTATGTTTAATGGTAATCTTACACGTTACATTTGTAATGGGTATATTGTACTTTCATATATATATACGTGCATAATGTGATCATTATTTATCAATATCGATACGATCGAATCTTTGTGTGCATTATAGATGCACGTAATGGCTAATGTGATTTTAAGCTTAGTATAAAATAATTCTAGTCTTGTAGCATCAATTTAATAGCAACAGCAGGATGATAGCAGCCGCTCTCTTGTAGATTGTGTGTGTGCGTACTTTATGTAAAAAAGAAAAGCAAGTGCACTCACTCGGGTATCATCCTACAGAAACTAAAAGTGAGTGAGAGGACTTGGAGTAGCATTGGTGTTGCAGTGTGTTGCAGTTGACAGTAGGGAGGCAGGAGACGGAGAAGAAGCCTGGAAAAGTGAGGTTGGACTACAATGGGAATACCGACGTGGCGATCAAAAGAGTCTCTTAATGTGATTCTGACAGGGAAACGATTAGAATCGAATTTTATTGTGTGCCGACATTGACGTTGTTATGTTGACTGCTCAATGGTCACACAGTCCATGTCTTGCATTTCAATTCCCATTCAATTCCACTTCAATGTAGACTCATACTGTATCAATGCATTTCTGTATCTATACCTAAAATCATATTCATATTATGTTGCATACAAATATATAGACAAGACAAAGTTTAAAAGCAAAATTTCCGTATGTAAGTATGTGAGCTGTAATGTTAACTCTTTAACTGTGTGAGTAATACTTGAATGTATAACAAAGAGACGTGTCGGCTTCTTCTCTCTGTCTCGTTTTATCACAACACTCATCTTTCCTATTAGTTCCATTTTAATTTCGCCTGCTTTGCATGTTAGTATTATTATTAGAAAATCATCCTTTACTTTTATATAATAGATAGACATCGCATTGTTGTACAATATTATTTGTACACACTGTGTTTAAGTTTTATATTATGGAAAGTAGGCATATAGAAAATTTATATACGTTTCATAACATAGAAGTGTTTTGTGAAAGGAGCTACAGCTAATACTAGAAATTATAGAGAAATGTGTATTATCTAAAGAGATAGAAGAATAATAGTTCGGGCGAATCGATACTCTTCTCACGAATCTGCCTTTTATTCCACTTAACGCTCTGCTGGTGTAACTTTTAAAGTCAAAAGTCAAAAGAAGCTGGTGGCTGGTAGTGTTGGAAGGACAGGGAAGCCAAAGCCACACAGAGGAAATATTTTTAGACGATTCTCTCACATGACAAGAAAACACAAGGGAAGACAGGCAGAGAACATCAGAGTGGTCATCCGAAAGGCTTTGACATTGATATCACTGACAACCTGACAATTCCTTCCGCCCCGCCTTCTCCCACCACACACACCAACAGCAACGTCACCACCAACACATCCAACGTCCAACTCACAACCAACAAACAATGACTTTGTGGTCAGGAAATATTTAACCTCATGCTCCCTGAATTCTTCCTTGTGTTAAATACACAGACAGTTGTACAGTTGCACATCCCATATTTCTCCATCGATATTATTTCCTATGCTAATGCTACTACTGCGGATTGAGGGTGGATACGGATGGAATGGACAGCTTGAAATTGTATCAACCGTTGAAAAGAAAACTGCATTGTGTTATGAATCGGTTTATACCTACGTGCATTTGTGCAGACAGCTTAAACCACATAGCAAGTAAATATTGTATTTCTTGTTTATAAGCTTTATTCTAAAGTAAAGGTTCAAAGTCAGATTCCACATGGGGAACACTAATTCTATGTAAAGCGGTGCAGAATCAGTGGTTGACTTTCCCTGTTTCTGTACTATCTTTAATCTCCATTCAAGAAAAAGGCAATCGTGCATAAATAATTCCTAAAAGTCGGGCGGTATGATTTCTTCAATGCATATGCATATATATAGCAAAACTCTTTATACCTACATTGTAATGCTCTAGTGGTAGTATAACCTTTCACACAGAAATTGAATATTTTATAAATAACTACATACATAGATACGTGGAATTACTAATATATTAATGTGTACTATGTGTGTGGGGGGAATTACTTAAATGTGAAAGCTTTGTGTTTTGTGGTACTAATAATATGTGCTATTATTCTTCCATTACGAGTCGATGAGTGTTGTGTGTGTGAGTCGGAAGTGTTAATAAGCAAATCCTTTTTCTGACTGAATGCTTACTTTTCAATGGAATTGGAAACAGAGATACACGCATGGTTAGCATTAAAGTAACGCATACGATAATGTCAACTCATCCACACGGTCATCAAAGGCGGAGTGTCTGTCAAGTTAAGTCAACTGAACAAATCCTACGAAATTCATTATTGTGGTAATAAGTACGAGATTATGGATTCACATCGGGGTGGCTTTGGCTAATACGAATGAGTAATGAGAAACAGTAAATATTTTAGGTATGTAATTATTTTCGTCGATAAGGGCTCTCCTAAAATATTCAATAGTTTGTAGTTGTAGCATACTTATTTTAGTGAACTTAATTTTTGATTCAATTTCTAACCTACTGTAAAAATAATGTTAAGGTTTATGGAATCATTTATTATACATACCTATACAGATTTACAGTACGCAACTGCTTTTATTGGTAATTCAAAATTTAGTGTGAAATAATTTAACTCGCTGTTTCTTATTAAAGCAAACCTGTACTTGTACTAAAACTACAATTAAATTATTTGCTTTATTTTTCAGGATAAAAAGTACTTTATGTTTGTAAGTACATGGTTAATATGCCCATTCATTGCTAATTTCTGCAAGATGTTTTATATATAAATATCTACAGTTTGGACGTTACAATTTACATCCCAATTTTTGGATTGTCTCTCAGATAAATGTTGCTCTTCCATGCAATAATGTTGTATAGATATGTATGTTAAACTAATACCCATCCTATATACCGTATGTATGTAGTATCTGTAATAAAAGGTGCTATAATAGCAGTCCAGTAGCATATAATTCTAATATAAAGACTTGGAACATTTATAGGTATACAATAATATGTGCTTCTAGAAATGTATACACATGAGTTGAGTGTGACATGAGTTTGCAATTTTATTTACGCAAAAAATTAATTATTTTTATTACTGAAATGCTATCAAGGATATTGCACTGAGGTTTTTTCGCACTGTGAGTTCTTCTTGTATCGTATCATCTTCACATTCCATTCCTCAGAAGGATTTCGGTTTCAAATTACAGCAACGACTGCATCACAAAAAGATTATCATATTATAATTCCCCTATACTTAAGAATATGTCCACTATGTGTACACTTAATGTACATAATATACTACTTTAGTATATATTGCAATGTAAAGAAAACATTACACATATTTATTTAGCAAGTGTATACAAGAATGTTTATATATTATCACTTTGCATTAAAAATGCACACACTCTACGTCTGTAGAATGGATATTGTTATCGAATCGTGTGGTATCATGTTACTTTCCATAATAATATGATTGTAAAGGGGAGAATAACTAAAGGAGCGAAAAGAAATGTTGAGGAATTATTATAAGTACCTGTTGCTGTATTGTGTGTTGCAATGCAGTAGGTTTAAGATTTGGTTTAAGTTGACTGATATGATTATGATACAACTATAACACAACGTAGAGTGTTCGTTTGAGACTTGAGAGCAACCGGACTCGCCTGGAATGGTTTTCTGGAGAAGTGAGTTCAAGCTTTAGCTCGTCTCCCCTCGGGGCAAATGATTCTTAAACCAACAAAGGGAACGAGAAGATCATTGGAAATGTACAATTAAATAATCTTTTTTCTCGCCCGTTGATGGCTTCGTGTCTTCTTACTTCATCGCTTCGCCCAGTCAAGTTCAGAATACTAATTAGCCTTCCTATAATATCAATATTATATTCCTTTTATTATGTACTTATAATTTGTACATAGTCTCACCATGCCTAATACATACATTGATATCACATACCTATAACCATCGTCTTTTATACTTAGTTATAAATTCCTTCTTAATAAATTGTACTGTATGCCTGCATTTGTATAGGTGTTATGTTCTATTGAAGAGTCTATATATACCAAAAAAAGTTTTGTCAAAACTTGTTTTCTTGAATCGGAAATATTTTTGCCGTGTATGTGTAAAATATGTCATGTTAAATACAGATTACAGTTAAATTAGTTCCATCGGAAATATTTTTGCCGTGTTTGTGTAAAATATGTCATGTTAAATACAGATTACAGTTAAATTAGTTCCTTTAAGAATGAACGAAATAAAAATTTATTCAAATAAAGGTAGTTGAGTAGTTATTTGTCAATTTTCATTGAACACCATTGGACGCTTTTGGACCTAGTAGTATAGTCTATTTATAATATTTTCCCCCTTTCTAATATTTGATGGCAAATAACTTTGCAAACTGGCATTATCCGCATATTGTGTAAAATTGTGATGAAATGATAAAGTTACAGTGGCCAAGTATAGGTAAGTGCACGCAGTAACTTATACCGTATTCCGTATCATACTGTAATTTAATTGTATAATTATTATGGTGATAATTACTATATCAAACTAAACACTACAATATAACTAAAATGATGTAACTATTTACCTATATTAATATTATATATAATTCTGACAGATAAGTGAACTGAGTTTGACATAGAAATATGTGCTCCCACCCCATACAACTAGTAAACCCATTGTGAATTTGTGAATTGTTAATGTAACTTACATAAGTAGGTAAGTCAATAAACATCATTATTGCATAACATGTATGTAGACTTGGTGTTATAATAAAAGGTCTGTGGGTTAGGAGAGGCTGAAGATT
>JAQFYB010006511.1:0-12111 GCA_034694085.1 Pogonognathellus longicornis
GGTAAAAGAGAGAGGTGGAAGGTGGACGGCGGACATGGGAACTGGGAACCACACACGCTCAGATTTAGATATAGATAGTATACTCGAAGACGGTAGCTAGAGATAAAGCGATAATCGTCTCAATCTCATCGCAAGTCTCAAGTGTATGTTTCTCAGAGTAAAGTTCTGCTGTGAAGTAGTAGTGCATGGTAACTTCAGCTGGCATTTATTATTGTTAGTAGTAATGAATAAGGAATGTATGTACATGTAATGCAATTTCGTTCATATATATTAAAAATACAACAATAAATGCAATAATAATATTATAATACTATAAGAAAATTATAAAAGTACAAACATGTTCACTTTATAGTAAAATACAAAGCACAATGGGCATGGAATATTTATTCCTATCTCAGAAACAATGCAATGATTCATGTTCGTAGAGATTAAGACGTAGCGTACAGTGAGTGTTTGCATTGCTAGCTAATAATATTAATATACTGTAGGCACCTACAGCTGCGTTGTAATATTAACTGCACCGGTTACGTTTATAGGTTTCCCCAATGAATGACGAGATAAATATCCAGATGAGCTCCATAATTTCTGTTCTCTTTTTGCCGTCCAACTTTTTACAATTGGAAAAAACTTGTTTTGTGCAAGACTCACCCACCTAATAAAATATGTTCCATTTGAGTGCGGTTTCATCAAAGCCAGATGACATTGACGCACAGAGCAAAGCACTTCTGAATTGTTGCAATTCTGGTAAAATGGTTCCAGAATATTTCCTTAATATCTGATTGAAGAGATGCATATGTCTAAAACTCCACTAAATATTGTGTGGTTTAACTGGATGTGCGTTCTTTCATTGCTCTGTATAAGAAATATTAATGCTCGTATACCATGCACAATGCCGTATCCAGAAATCGATGTTGGAGAGGGTAAATTGCTAATACCCATTACAAAAGTGTGTATTTTCGAAAATATTTAACCAATTTGAACCAGAATCAACAAAAAATTCATCAATGCGAGCATAAAGCGAAATATTTTGCAACTGCATATGCACTTTTGGCAAACTAACCTCTTTATTGGATTTCGGAGGAGACCAGTATGTTCACCCGCTATATACGGCCTCAATGCATATTTTGAACGATATTCAATTCATAGAAAAATGCGTTGTTGATTCAAGTTCAGTATGTTCATATGTATACGATTCTCTAATTATTTGGATAAGCATTTTTCGGCTTTTCCTTGTGAGTTGTAATGGGCAATTTTTATATTGTTTATAGTTGTTGATGAGATTTCTAGTAAAAAGCAAATAATTTTATATGCAAATGTGGTATGCAAACGACCACGTTCAGAAGTGGGAAATATGTTTTTCCTATTCCCTATTATCATCAATTGCAAGAACTCGCTTCTTCACACGCAAACGAAACATTTGTGAACGTTCACTTTACAAATGTGCACGTTTAATTTTTATTTTTGTATGCAGACAGACTGTCCTTTATTTTTTTATGTAAATCAAATACTGTCCATTTAGTGTCTCTCATATCTAACATACAACATAAATATTGTAGCACTATTACTTAGATGGAAAAACTAAAAACCCTTAATTTTTCAACCGTTGTGGTAGGTTGATATTATAATGACGTCTCATTATGATAGGACAAAAACACTTTGGGATTTACACGGCAGCAATTTTTTATTTCACATTATAATTATATCATAATCAAATAAATAAATAATTTACACTGCATAAACACGAGCCTCATCCAGTACTAATCTTCTCTCAGCAAAATGCAATTATATTTATGTAATATAATCTAAACAAAAGTAAAGGAGAGAAATAATATAGGCATAACTTACAATGGATTACAAAACAAAATTATTCCACTACGAACATCAAAGAATATTGGGGTATTAAAAAAATTGTACACTTAAACTTTGATTCGACGGAAACCCCAGATGACTAATTTTAAATAAAAGGTTTTTGCCACTCTCTTATTGTTTATGGATATCTGTAGACTTACGAAATAAAATTACAGCTTCCTAAGTTAGAGCAAACATCTGCATAATGGAAGATTTCTTAATAATTTCTTTTGTGACTATGCAAGAAAAATGATAAAAGGTACCTATTGGTATTATGCACACTGATTGTGAGTTAAAATTTTAACAAGCAGATATTAATAAGCTCTATAGGAAAATGCATAGGACAAAAAAATTTAATCACCACAACAGACTCAATCGATATCCGAGTATTAAACTGCTAATTTTTTACACTATGATGAGCAAAAGGGTTGCTTAAATTTTAGTAATGCATGTAATATATTAACATTTTATATCAGAATGATTCATCCGTTTACTTACTTCTGAGAATATTTTCTCACAAGGTCAAGGATTCTTTGCAAAAAGTAAAGCGCCATACGACTACCTTAGAGCAACCAACGTAACGAATATCCATTAAGTATTTAGCAACGACTGGGCATGAAGTATGAACATTCCCATGAGACGAAATTCTGTGTATCTCAAATCTACCACAATAGCTACATGCGTAAGCAAAATGCAAAAGCCATAACAATCTGTTTTCTCATCGGCAGTAAATGTTCATATTAATTTATCAAAGGTGTTGTTAGAATGAAACTTCTGATAAATGTAATGTTCTGTCTATAGTTGTCTTACTTATTGCTTTTGTTGTGTATGGCTACGGCTAAATTGTTACACGTAGAAATAAAATGCTCAATAGGATTTATGTATGTCATATTATAATATGACATTGTATCATTTATTTTACATAATTTATGATTGTTCGAACATAACAAAACAAGGACAATTATTTAAATCGATGATTAAGAGAGAACTTATGTTAGCATTTATAGTATAAAATCTCATTTTTGTTTTCTTTTTGTACTTTTGCATGTATAAACAATTAGGTTTAAAAAATGTTTTTCCAATTTGCTTCAAAAATAGGTTTTGATCATGAATTTAATGGAAATTATAACATTTTTAACAATTTTTTATTATTTAATGATGTATTTAACTTTATACTTTATCTTTGAATTGAGGAAAAATTATTTTAATTGATAAAGCCAACGTGACCAATGGAACAATGCATCTAATAACAGCTAGGTCAATACGATAATATTTATAAGTGACCCATAATATTATTATAGAGTCAACCTAGTTTTTCAAAGACTATTCATTCTTCTCCGTTGTAAATCGGTATTTTAAAAAACTGATAATATAATGAAAAAGTATTATTTCCTGTGGACAGAAATTGAATTTTGTTCGTGAGGGTGAGGATTTGACAAATTATCGTGGCGAATGAGGAATTTGATAAATTTTTGGAATCAATAAAAATGCCATAAAATCATTTTCATTAAAAATTATATAATAGTTGTCCTTCAAAAAACTTAGAGGAGGAGGAAGCGTTTGTACCCCAAAACCTTCCATAGATACATGCTTGAGTTTTACATTGTTAATTAATTTACGCAAAGAAGTTTAGCATGTATTCTGAATAGACTGTGACTGTATTCAGTATTACCCTTAGGTAATTTTACCTAGTCACCATTAATAGGTACCTAGGTAAAAATGGTAGGTATCTATAACAAAATGTGTGGCGTTAATTGAAAAATTACAATGTAGGTGTCATTTCATTGAATCATCGTAAAAACCACAAAGAAAGCTTCATTCTTACAAAATTTCTTTTTCTTCGTATGTCCAACACCCACCTACTACTTTTAAACCCTGAAACCCCTGACATGGAGGATCAATTTTGTTTCGGAAATTGTTGCTTATTGCAAATCGTACATAATTACTTCAAGAAGAGTTATGTTGTGTGGAATCAAACAAATACGTTTGTTGTGAGTGAGAGCATAATAATCCATAATCGTGAAGAACAATTGGAGAAATGAGGCAATCGTTGGATGTAGTCTGGCAGAGAGTATATCCAGTAGATCTGCCACCAGCAAAGCAACAACCAAGTCGGTGTGGTGCAAACAAAACAGGATGTCGACTGGCTACAACTACAACGCATCGGCTAAAGCTTAATCGATACAAGGAAACACATTGTCATTAGTAAGAGTTGTCTGACAAAGCTGCTTGTGAGTTTTGCTCACGTAACAAGGATTGCTGTTCTTAAAGGTTGAAATGCTTTTCTAAGCTGCCGATTATGTTGCACCACACTCAACTAACGTGTATCTTGTACGAGAAAGTGAAATGGTAAAAACAACAAAACAGTGCGCAGTGCACTGGCGTAGTATACATCTATATCAATATATTCTGTATATATATTTGTTCAACGAGTAGATATTATTTCAAATATAAAGTATCAAAGGGTATGGTGCAAGTGGTATGTAGTATGTAGTGTGCAAGTTCAACACCTCGTTTGCCCAGTCAGACGTCCGTTGCGAAGAAGATGAAGACACCGATGACAGTTTTGGCCATCGATCAACCAACTCAACACATGATAGATAATTGCTTCAGAAATCTTGCTCCGAGAGTTGAGAAGATTCAATTCCCCTCTTCTATATTGTATTGTATACATCCACATGTCTACATTCTTATGAAACAGAAAGCTAACCGAAACTCTCAGACGCTCTCAGAGTTTTGGCATGACACACTACACACAGTTATACAGTAGCACATGCATATATACGCCTCACAGTCCTCAGAGCAGCCCTTCTTCATTTTGGTACTTATTAGACCTGACCTCACTGAGACTACTATGAAGAAGACCTTACTATCTGTATAATCAATCTGACGGCTCTTGTTTCGCCTCTTCATTGAATCTGGTCAGTCTATCTGAGTTATATCTAACTCAACTGCTAGACAGTTACTTCTCATATTACCTTTTGTACCGTCATAGCTTCCGGAAATATTTATACAACTACAACTTGAAGTCCTATGTGAGAAGCAATTAGACTAAAAGTTAATGCTTTTGCGGGATCGTTTTGCTAGCATGCATAAACATTCCATTTTATCTTTAACTATAGGGTATAAAGTAGGGGATGTTAATAATTTTCACGTTTGCACAAGTTTGTACTTTACTTTTTATCTTGTAACCGGCATTTGACAATAAAAATTTCTAGTGCTTAATAAAATAATAAGCTTAAATGTAATGCAAACAAAATCAGTTAATTATGGAAAATCTGTAGAGCACTCAGCTATAGCATGCAACAAATTATCGAGGAAATGGGTATTTCAAGATATTAAGTTAGAAAAGTTAATGACGGATGTAATGGATACAATTCTGAAGGAAAGGAAACAAATGTTAAATAATTGTTAAAGGACAAATAGAGAGTATAAAGAATTCTATAGTTAAGTAAATATTATATTGTCATGTGACGTTAGGGGAGAGCAATGGTAATATTTTGTAATATGTACTGATTCTCATTTGCATAAGTTGGATTTCCCAATTTGTCACGTTAATAAAGCTGAGCTTTGAACTTTGAAGAAAAGTTAACTTGTGTTACAATTATGGTTCTATACCATATTCAACTCGACAACAACACCATTATTTTATTTTATTATTGATTCTAATAAGAATTAATGTGTAATATACGTGTACCACAGACCTTTTGTAATTCTAATTAACTACTTACAGGGTGGAGCAAGATATTTGTATCTAAGATAGAAATGTATCTAAAATAGAGACTTGTCTGGGCTTGGGCCGTGGGCTTGGGCATGCCCAGACCCATATGCGACTGAGAGGGTTTGGTCCAACGTTGAAGTACTATAGGCTTGGGGGGGGGGTATGGTCCAACATCTATATGTCCATGGGCGCCCATACATGCCCAAACAATTTTGACTCGTGCAATCGGATCACAAAGACTACTCAACACAATAAATACAACCTTAAACTACTAGTAGATTTATTAGTGGTATATGGACAGAAATTTTGTTAGTTAATGCATAGATCGAGTAATTGATAAATCCTACACATTTATTGTAGTTTTGTAGACTTGACTTACAATATAAAATGCTTTTTGAAAAGCACGTAGGAAATCATTTGGTGGAACAAGCATTACTTCGAGGTTTCTGACTTTATAGGTAATCAAACACTTAACCTGCCGTAGCCCAGCCTATTTGAGCCCCACAATTGTTTCAACCCACCATTTTTATGGTTACACTCTTTTAACACAACCATTTTTATGGTGGCAGGGTTTGGAATTTTGTAAGATGTGGCATACAGCATAGCAAGCCTACCCACCAAAAAAATGGTTGGTGAACATCGAAACCCTGAAAACCACCAAAAAAATGGTTGGTGAACATCGAAACCCTGAAAACCACCAAAAAAATGGTTGGTGAACATCGAAACCCTGAAAATCACCAAAAAAAAAAGGTTGGTGAACATCGAAACCCTGAAAACCACCAAAAAATGGCTGCACACTTAATGCATGGGAAAAAATATTTTTCCTTCGAATTCCATTTTTAGAAAATAGAAATAGCCACCAAATAACTTCTAATAAAAAACAGAACACATAGAAATAGTTTATTGACAGCTACTGAAAATCCCAGGTGTGGTGGTCCACAGGAAGATGAAAATATTTCTCTTCAAACTCGAAACCACCAAAAAAATGGTGGGTTGGGCTACCGCGGGTTAATAAGTGCTCACTGAAAAGGAAGGACTGTATTGTACTTTTTACTATTACTGCTTGATAATTTTAAAACTGACATATTTAAATGAAAATATAATTTTATTAGTATTGTATTATACGCTTTCACCATTATTTTAAGACGATTTACACAATTGCAAGTTATAAAAAGTGTTATGAACTGTTACGTTATTGGACATGTTTTTTATTTTTTGTTAGTATTGTACTATGCAGACACATTTGGTCCTGGCCTGGGCGCTCATGGTCCAGCCTAAATTTTTGACTATGGGCTTGGGCGGGTTTGGTCCAAGACGCTGTAATAATGGGACGCCCATGGGGTGCCCAAACAATTTTCCATGGGCTTGGGCCGTTCTGGGCGCAGAAAAGTGAGCCCAGGCAAGTCTCTAATCTAAGATGTATCTAAGATAAATTTTGTATCTTTTATCTTACGAAAGCAAACATTTAAAAAGTATCTTGTATCTTGAGATACTAAATAAATAGAATATAAAATTATCTTGTATGCTGTATAGTATATATAACGAAAATAAGTAGAAATGTATCTTGTATCCTGTATGTTATGAAAATAAGTTGACATGTATATTGTATCCTGTATGTTACGAAAATAAGCAGACATGTATCTTGCATCCTGTATGTTACGAAAATAAGTGGAAATGTAACTTGTATCTTCGGCTTTTACAAAGATAAAGTATCTAAGATATTAAAGTATCATGAGAGAGACAAGTATCTTCTATTTTGAAACAAAGTATCTTACTCAACCCTGACTACTTATAAATATATTCCATATTATATAACTAACCATACTATATAAAATTATCTAATACATATCGAATGTAATAAATAAAACAGACCTATACTGATTTGCGCTACCTGAACACTGAAGTTAATTTCGTTTCACAAGATTTTTGTTAGTGTGTGATATACGCCATGGAAATAAATCTAGTTTGGAAGACCTATCACGAGTGTATATGTAATTTGGATTGGTTGGTTAAGAGAAAGCTTTGTTATTATTATTTCTGAATATATGTGACAGAGAAGGAAGGAAAATCGAATAAAGAAGAGAAAGTAGTAAAAGCACGTGGCAATAGCAATATCTGATGGCACAAACCTCATTTTGATTTAATATCCTCTCCCCTCTGCCTATAATCTACCTGATTCCATAAACTTCTCTCAATAAATCAAAACAACCCTCACCTTTGCTGCAATATATTAATAGTAGGTGCTCCGTTTTATGTCTTTTGTATTGGATTTCCGAAATAATGATTCCATGTTACACGAAAGCATATGAAAAAACCGATCAATTCAGCTAAAATCTTAGGCTTCAATGTTTAAGAGGCAGAAACAAAACACAATATACAGCCAAACTGTAATTTTACTGGCAGTGTACACTACCAAATGCATTCTATATTACTAAGACTAACGTGGTAAAATTTTTAACCAATAACATAATCCTTCAAAAATAAATTGGGCCCCCAAAATTTTTTTAAACTATAAAATAGTTACATACATATTATTTACTAATATATAAGTAGTAGACAAACTCTGGCACGTATCCTGGTTTTGTGAATGGAAGTACTTGAATACGTGAGGTAATAAGATATGTTGAAATGAAAATACACAGATTTGAAAGTTTTTATTGTGTTGCTGAAAAAGGAAAAAAATTCGTCATTCCATTCGCTTCATTCAGTCCCATTTCAATTGTATTTGTATAATTAAGTTCAAAGTTGAGTTTTACTAACGTGTCATTTATAGCCAATTGCATGGACAGTCTTTATCTGTGCAACATAACAATATCAACGGATATACATAATGGTAAACGTGATATGCGCAATATTTTAAAATCACGCATTAAGCAAGGAAGATTCTATTCATTCAAATTTTTAGCAAAAATGGTTTAAAACACTACGTAAATAAAAATAATTATGCATGCCCTCGTCAAATAATTATATTTGTTGTAATAATTTATTTAAATTTTAAAGTTAGTTTAAGCAAAAAATTGAATTAACACTTAAATTCTCCCAATTATGTAGTGTTAGAATTTTGAATGGTGTTAGATATATCAAGATAATATTATAGACATTATGCCTCATAATTTTTATGGAAACTTCGTGAAATAGGAGAGTGAACCATTCTCAATATTGGTTGAGATTTTGAGGTTTTAACATGTCACTTACACGACACTACATACATGCATAAACTCCATCTGTGCTTCGTGATTAGAATGATGCAACAGAACTTCATATTCTCACAATAGCTGTGGTCATCAAATTGCGTCAGAGGGTAGTTAGTTGTCGAGCTGTGGATAGTATAGCAACTCGCTGAGCTAGCAGAAAACCATATTAAAAGAGTCGAGAAAAAGGTTTTGTGTTGGAAACCAACACAAACGTGCTACTTTTCTGTTTTAGTGTTAATGTTCATAGGTATTTGAATATTGAATACAGTCGGTAGTTCGGAAATAGAATATAATAATCTATCAGGAGCAAAACCCGATAACTGAACGTTAAACAGTACTTCCGGGAAAGGATGGAATTTCTTGGAGATCGGGGGATCCTAGATCCCCAGGAAATCTGGTTGAGAACCTCCCCACCAGGAAATGTGAGAAAGCCCAGGAAATCCAGCCACGCTCCCGAATAAGGCGTGGCTGGATTTCAGGAATTTGGGCAGCAGCCAGGAAATTCTACCTTTTTTAGGAATCAGGCCATGGATCAAATAATTCTGTCACGCCCCCTTCCCCCTAAGGAAGGGCTCTTGAAAAATTGTAGGAATCTTTGTAATAGCCAGGAAATTTCCCCAATGGGGTGTGAATTTATTTTGTAATGGGTAACTGTCACAGAAAAACTGGACATTTAGCTATGCCCACGAGTGGGCCATTGAAATGTTTTGGAAATCTGTGTAGCGTGCATAGGAATTTCAATTACTCTCAAAACTCTAAAGGATTGTAGAGCAAGTATAAAATTTACAACGATTTAGAAAATTCACATCACTTGAAGGGATTTGAAAGAGGTACCGGCTTTTAAAAGAGGCACCGGCTTTTAAAAGAGGTACCGGCTTTTAAAAGAGGTACCGGCTTTTAAAAGAGGCACCGGCTTTTAAAAGAGGCACCGGCTTTTAAAAGAGGCACCGGCTTTAAAAGAGGCACCGGCTTTTAAAAGAGGCACCGGCTTTTAAAAGAGGCACCGACTTTTATTGGAATAAATACGCTATATAAAGTATTAGTTGGTTAAAATAATTAAAGATTAAAGATACTTTTGAAAGTCTATCTTTAAAAGTATATTTTACCTACTTCAATATTATGAGTTCTACAGGGTGGTCTAGCCATCACGTACAGTAGTAATACATGGGAGAGACTTCTAATTTCATGAGCTTGCTGGCTTCGGAGTGGCGCATAATGTACAGCAAAAACAAAGTGAAAGTCTCTCCCATGTATTTTTACTGTACGTAATGGCTAGACCACCCTGTAGAGCCTATGCTTGGTTTCACTTAATAGAGCATTGAACTTAAAATTTACTTTACGTGGAATACGTTTGTTTGATCTTTTGGGAGTTAAAATCTTAAAATCCTTCAACTGTCCATGTACTCTATACTGAACATACTACTACAACCTTCTCTTTACCTTTTATCTCCACTCAAGTTTATTGGCTTCCCTTACCAGATCTTACTTACTACTTACTTACACGCAGGTATTGCTTTTAATACAAGTACCTAGTTGACAATACAGTACAGCTTGACATAAATTGTAAAAATAACGCCATTTTGACATGACGCCTCATGGGTTACTATTTTGTCACGGCTTCATGGGTTACTATTGTGTCATAGCCTTATGGGCAGGGCCGTAACTAGGCATAGGGCACAGGGGCACGTGCCCCACCCAGATTTTTGGAACATAGACTAGATAATTTTACTATATCTATCACATATTAATAGATATGGCCAATAAAACAAAAGAATGAACAAACGAATGACTTATATTATAGTTTTAATTTTGTCTAATGGATATAATTATTCAAGAAGCACAAATAAAGTCTATTCTATTGTATTATAGTTTTAAAACAATTTAATTTGCAGATGTTTTAATGGTATGCAGTACAGCTATTTTACCAGCTACCAAAAATACAAATCTATCCGTAACTACCAGGTAATTTGTTGATTTGTAGAGTAAAAAGCAGCATTAGACGAATGCATGTCGATTTGATGGTATTTGAATCTTGAAAATGGAAAAAGGAAGTGTGTTTCCGCAAAATGAATTCCTGTAATGAAGTTTAAGTAATTCAATAGCAAAATATCTGTGGTGTTGAAATCGACAAAACCCACACTATATTTAGTTTCTGATGAGACCACTCATCTATATATAAGACCATACACACCTAAAACGGGGTTTTTGTTAAGACAAATTTATAGAAAATCGGAATTTTTTTTCCTCACAATCCCTTCCTATATCTCTCATGTCTGGCAGTGAAACTATAACTCGTCCCCCTCCCACCCTTACCTAACTGGTAACGTGGTTTTTGGAAGGTCCCATTGCATCCTTTGTAATGTACATCAGTGTGTGTAGGCACCGGATTGTTTGCCATCTGAAAATCACTAAAGTATAGCTGTGGTAGATTAACTTTAAACCCCGCAGGTCAAAACACCAGATAACTTTTTTTCGGACCATACTCAAAATGTACATTTCAATTGCTACCTGCTTGCAAAGTTTTAGACAAGTTGCAAACAAGAGCCCTTTAGTCACAATTTAGTTTGGCCGTACCTCACTTGCATAATTTCTTTCTCGTGTTCGCTTTCTGTCACGTTCATCTTTCTTTTTTGGCTGCCTTAGCTAGCTTTTCTTCCGGGAGTTTAGTCCGCTTTTCTTTCACAGTGAGTTTCCTTCAGCGTTGATACGTTATTTGTCTCTAGTCCTTAGTTACTAAGGATTTAAAAAATGTCATGAAAATAGTCGTAGCAATTCTATTTTACTCTAAAGGCTAAAGGCATCATGCAAACACCAAATGGTCGAGAGGTAACACCTTGTTTGAGCAATTATTAGTGGCTCAAACGACACGACAGTTTTGTGGGGCAACCGACACAACTCGTACATTTCAACTTTGATTGAGAAGAGAAGGATAATAATATACAATTATTTTATACTTGATCTCTAATATTATTCTCGAATACCAAGACTGTTAGTCAAAAAATTATTTCCTCGTCACATTTATTACTGTGACTTGACTACAATAATCAATCAATGTAAAAAATTACTCTACAGTGTATAAATTATGGAGTGTAAAATGGTTTTTGATTTAAAACAAACTACAATTTGCAAAAGATATCGGAAATTTTTTGCTTCAAATTAGATCATGAATTTAGACACTTATGTTAAAAATTTCGGTCAAAATGAGTCAGTATTTCAGCAAATATTGCATGTGGCCCAACCGACACGCATCACGCCAACGATTTTCCTCTATACCCAACAAACCATGATTTATCAGAATATGATCCCCAGACCATCACTAGATGATCAGTGCCATCAGAAGCCCATCTC
>JAQFYB010006512.1:0-12110 GCA_034694085.1 Pogonognathellus longicornis
GTCAGTTAAGTTACAACTTGGGTGAGTCAGTGTATTATCTCAGTTTTTTCAATATTACTCATTGTGTTGCAATTTCTCTGTTTAGTTACTAATTTATTTTATTGTAGTCTATTTCTTTCTTGTCTGCTGTGATGTTTTTGATTGATTTGGAGAGTCATAGTTTTTGCAGACTGAATTTCTTTAATTGTGTAAATTGATTTAGTTTCTTAAATGTGTGTATTGCTAGATTTGGTAAGGTAATGAGAATGATGTAGCATATTCTTACAGATGTTTTTTGATGTATGTATGAATGAAGCGTAATGACTTAATTATTAGTTAGATTTTGATTTGTAATGTTATACTCTTATAATCGAACAAGCAGTATATTTTATACGTTAAATGAAGTTCAAAATAATAGGAATAGTGCACAATGTAAGTTGAGTTAAACTGATCTATAGGAAATGGAGCGTTGAATTGAGTTTATTGATACAAGTGCAGGTGACAGGTTCAAGAAAAATAATTTGTTAACTATACTATAAATCTCAAATTACAAAAGTTAACATTCTTGTCGGGAGAAATGTCATGTTCAAAATCAGAACAGCAGATATACCACACATTAGTGATACCGGTATGTAATTAAATATATATAAATAATTGCTAATTAGATCGTGCAATAAATTCGTTTAGTTTTTAGAATGCGTGTGTGTATGTGAAGAGGAGTGACGTAAATAAGGAAAATGTTTGTCGGATTAGTGTGTAGTTTGTACTTTATTTTGGTACACAAAAATCATTACAAAAATGTCACCTACAAGCAATATGGCAATACGAATTTGAGTTCGGAGTACACAATAAGTTTTATTCAGTTTTGTACAAGTCACGTTAGTTTGTTAGTCATATATTATTATAGGTATTCGATTTAGTGCAAGGTAGCATTACATTCAACATTATAATCCTTACAAAACGATGTATGCCATATTTTTGCTAGTTCTTCACAAAGTTTAAATGTGTTTTAAAGTATAAATACAGTTTGCTTAATAGCGGGACTACTTTTATACTCTTTAACCTTGACTGTTGAAATATTTAATGACTTATTATAAGATCTTTATTTAACATTTTAATCATTTTTGTTCGTTTCTAAAAACAGATGGTTTTCGGTTTTCTTTGGAAGAAATAACTTAGTTTGTCTTTACATTTTCAGGTGCGCGCTTCCGGTGCTGTGTAAGTGTGACTTAAAGTGATTCCCCATTTCTAGCTACTGTAAATACCTTATTGGAAACCAAAGAAAACTTGTGAGTAATTTTATATTTTTCTATTTGATTTATATAGTCCTTTTATCGAAGGGTTACACGCTGTGAGCGCTCATGTTCATGTTTTATCTATAGATGACTATCTGTCTCATTTATTTGATATTTTACGATGCACGCTCTTGTTTTATCAAAACAAACGGTTCATTACTGTTTTGTTGGATTGTGGTTCACTCGGTCGGTTTTCTGTCTTTTTGAGTATTTACATTAGACATGTATCGTGGTTTCTCCTACACTAACAATAAGTAAACTATTCATGCGTATGTTAAATAATTAATTAAATTAAAAAAGTTAGTAATTTTAACGGTCAAGTGGTTATGCAAGCTATTTTTATTTGGATATCTGGTATATACAGGTTTTAATGATGTTTTGTTTTGCCAAAGAAAGTCATAAATAATTATTTACCATGTTATCAGCTATACCTAAATATTAGAAAGGCCAGTCGCAGTCGGGGACATAAACAGCCAGATGTACATTGACTTTAATACTATCAATACATTGTAAAAATGCTTAATGGTTATTTGCAGCTAAATTATGTGAAATGGACGTTACATTCACATGTTTCTATTGGGTATATTATATTCTCTGACTCGCCGTCAGGAAAATAAGATACATTTGATTGTTTTGTGTTTGTATGTGAATTGTGCAGTTTTGGAAGGAGCATAGTCACACACAATCTGTTAGGATTTGAGCCGTAAATTAATTTAAAAGACCAAATCACGACTCCAAATTATTTATACTTGTCATTCGCAAATGTTTATAAAGGTTTTGCCATTTGGAAGCATTTCTTTTGTGTATTGTCTACTAAGCATTGTTCGTGAGTTTCTACTTTAGTTATTTAGTTAGAGTCAGAGCATACGTTCACGATGTATGAGCTTAATAATTGCTACTGACTTTCCGATTTCCTTACAGCCTCATTTAATGTTATGTACTGAATTGAATTTGTTACACATAGTGAACTGCAAAAGAAGGAAAGACTCTAATCTCTGTTCTTTACTACAACATCAAAATAATCAAAGGCTGTAGCAAAAAGCAAAGCAAGAGTCCGTGCTCGCTCAACTACCGACTGTAAAGAAGAGCGAGACTATACTTCATTTCATTGCAAAGAGATTGTACATAGAAGAAGCGAAGAGGTGAACAATTGAGTGCTAGTGCTGAGTTGTATTGAATCGAAGGCAAAAGAAGAGCAAAAAAGATTGACGAGTAGAGAAGAGAGAGGAAGTTTCTCTTTAATTCCTCTTAGTTTGCTCTGCTCAGTGGAACGAGCGATGATGACATGAAAGACGGACCAACAACATAAGCAGTTTGTTAGATTGCATCTTCTGAGTCTTGTTTTGAGTCTGGCAAGTGAACAGTTCTCACGGTGTAGCCTTCGTCTTTCATACTCTGGTCTGGCACTTGTCTATACTTACTGTAGAAACATTGTGATATAATATTATAATTCTACGGATAATTTTATTATTACTATTACCTTGCATTTTTTAACCGACAAGTTTATTCATACCGTTCTATAATGCAGTCCCTAGGTCTTGGTTATGATATTAGTTTAAGGGAAAGTTGAGTTCAGTCATTAACAAGCGCTGTTTGTGTACGCACACATAAATAATCATTTGAATAGACAGTTAGGAAAGTACTAACGTTTTTACATAAAATTTCTTTATTGCAATGCTTAGGGGCGTAAAATTGTGAATGTAATTAGCAAAATTTTATTTTTATTAGGCTCAAGCTTAACCGGCCGCATAGGGAGATGGCGAATATTGGAGATTGGAGGTTCAAGAATGAATAATACATAATGTAAACAAACTTACAAATCTGCACGGCAAGGGATCTACGTGACTTAAGTACAAGCCGGCGAATTATATCCAACCAAGTGATCTTGTGCCACGTTGTGAGAATTGTATAGTGCTTCGTCCTAGTTCGTCTAAGTAAGTGGAAATCGGTTGTGGAATAATACAAACCTACCTGCATCCGAATCAGTGTGCAAAGTGAAGAATCGAATTAAAGTGGACGTGATGCGCAGAGTATCCATGTGCTTCAGTACCCGGTTTTGTTAACTTTGTTGCTTTTCTGTGAAGTGTTTGATAAAAATTAACGTTGAAAGTTTTTTAAAATGGGCTCGATGAGTCAGAGCCTATTTGCTTGGGTAGCAACCCTTCCTCCTTACAAAGGAAAAACTCAGCCCAGACCTGAAGACTTCAAAGATGGAATCATGCTGGCCAAGATTTTAAAAGAAGTCATTGACCCAGATTTTTTTAAAGATTTGAAAACTTCCCCTAATGATTCAACCCCATTAATTCAAGTTCTTAAAATGATGAGACAATACTTGTCAGCACAGGTACAGGGATTCAACTTTTATTTTTCCTTTTCAAAGAATTTTAGTTCAGGGCTTCTTTAATCAACAGGTGCCAAAATGGGCGTACTTATAGAAAGTTTGGGTACTTTATTAATTTATTACTACTAATGATTTGTATTGGCCTAAATTATTGTATGAAAATTGTAAATATTTTCTGATTGATAATGATAGTGATTTCCTTCACACCTCTACCTAATGTATTCTTACTTACTTGCTCAATTTTACAATTTGAAGGAAGCTAACCTTTAAGAAACTGTCAGTGTCAGTTTTCTCTTGAGTTCTGTTATATGTATCTCAAGAATTTACTTGTTGCAGCCAAGGTTTCCTATCATCTTCATTTACATTGTGAATAATGTGATCATAAATGTAAATGATGCGTGTAGGTAGATATAATAATATATTATACTACTGTACCATTAACTTAGCTATGATGCAAATGAGTATTACCTTCAGGTATGCTTATAGTAACCTCGTAATTTTACAAGACTATTAATTAAGAAAATAGTTGAATGACTACTAGTCTACTACTGTTCAGTTGTAAGTTAGACAATACACGTCATGCATCTTTGCATTTTGGAAGCATTGTGTCTATAGGCATTTGACGTATACTTTGAACGTGTTTAAAGAGCCTGAACTGAACAGTACACATGTACTTTGAATGCAAGGTAGAGAGTAAACCAGGCTAGGCGTTTGAATGTATGTAACAAGTGTAGATGCAATCAAATATCAGATCAGACAAAAGATTGGTACACTTGTAAATTAGATAGTGTTAACAAAATAAGTACCTGGGGGATTATGATCAAGAGCATTAATACAAGGCAGGACTGTTTTTTGAAATAATGCCAAACCCAGTTAATGTTTTATGGACGCTGAGAACGCTAAAAGTATTTCCGAATTCACAGACAGGTGAATCAGTGTCGTAAAATATTTTCATGAAATGTAAGATTAGATAAATTTATTTGCAAAAATTGACCTACAAGTTATCTAATTAAGTTGTGTCATGATCTGAAAATTTTTTATGATTGGGTACTATATAGTGTAACAATGTAACAATTAAATTTCATATATCTATATAAATTGTGGTTGCGATAGAGCGGGTATATGCTTGTGTTATTTTATGATGTTGAACTAATTTAAGTCAGGTTTCTGTATGGCAGCATTATTCTTTTGTGCAACTTTAGTATTAAAGCAGCATGTGTATATTTGGTATCCAGGTAGGACATTCAATTCCTAACTCCTTGGTACCAAACATCAGAGGTATCATGACCTCAGGAGATGTTAAAGAAATAAGCCGTTTGTTGCAGCTGCTTTTGGGATGTGCTATCAACAGTCCTCGCAGGGAAGACTTTGTCAATGAGATAGTGAAAATGGAAGCCAGAGTCCAAGTAAGTTTGTGTATTCTTATTTCTATACTTTGACATTTCTTTATGTGATAATTTCATGTAGTTTTATTCAGTAGTGCAACTGTAATTTACTGTAATGTGGGAGTAGTGTGAGAATTGCGGAAGTCGAAAACTTAACTTGGTGGTGCATGCTGTGTGTAGTTGTAGTTTAGGGTTTATTATAATATTTGGAGGTGTAGTGGTATCGTATTATGCATTAGGTAAGGTGCTTTACATTTTATTGATGTAATTTTTTTAGACGGTAATCATGACAGCAATACAGGAGTTAATGGATGCAAAAGATGAAGACTCCGCTACCGCAGATGTGATAGAAATGCAACTGAAGAAAGCCCGTGAAGAAATTGTGGCTTTGCAAGAAACTAAAGATCAATTGTCACAAGTAAGTTCGACCTTTAGATTTGCTATGTATTCATATCATCAACTCTGAATTTTGTAATAGTTGATACTTGATAGTTACGTGTTACGTTACGTATGCCAGTTCAATTATCATTAATATTTCGATGTGCCAATTTATGTATTTGGGACGTTTGGTTGCGTGTTTTATATAACTGTTTATTTTTTATATTTCTTTAGAAATGCCACGACCTGCAAAAAGAACAGTCACAGATGCGAGTAGCAAATACAACTTTACTTGCTGAAAATGAGCAGCTGCGGGAACAGCTTGATGGCCTAAATGATCCTGAGTCAATACCAATACTAACTAGAATTCAGGAGGAAAATAGGAGAGAAATTGAAGAACTTAGAGAAAGAAATTTTGAAATTGAAGCATTAGTGGATAACTACAAAGATAAAAATCAGGTGAATGAGAAATAGTTTTTATGAAAATTTTAAAAATGGGGACAATTTGTTTACTTTAGATTTACATGCATCTGTTTTGCTTTTATACATTGTTGCATTTCTTAATGTACGGACATTTCTGTGGTTTGTGATGTAGGTGCTTGAAAAACAAATTAGTGAAACACATGAGAAAATGGCTTCAGCCGCTAGTGCTGTTGAGGAACTTATCCGCTTAAAAGATGAAATGGACTCATTGAAAGAAGCAGCAGCAAAAACTGAGCAGTATGAAAAACAAATGAGGCAGTACCAGAAAAAGTTGGAGGAAATGGCTGACCTCAAACAAAAATTAAAGCTTGAGGTTGAGAAAAACGACGAACTGATGAGGGTATGAACTTTTGCATTTCTCAAGTCATGTTTACCGATGATGGTAAAAACTACACTCTGTATGTTTGTTTTGTGTAACTAATGTAAGTTGAATTAATGTTCTCAGACTAACTATCATCTAACAGAAGAAAACAAGAAAATCAATAGCTATAAGCAACAGCAGGAAAGCGTAAATAAGGAACTTGCTGAAATGCAGCAGCGGTTATCTCAAGAGACACAAAAAGGTTTTTATTTACTTTCATATGTTGACACTAATTCCCTCTGTATATTAATCGTTTATGGTATCCTATATAATGAGGGACCTCATTAATTCTCACAAAGTTCTTTTTGCATGCGAGTTATTATTTTGCGTACATTTATCATTGATATAAGTTTTGTTCAAATTTTGCAGCAATAAAAGCAACCTCGGATTACAGTCGAACCCTGGGGAAGTTAGAAACGGCACAAGCTCAGATTCAAACATTGCAAGAAGAAAAAACAAGAATGTCTGATATGTTGGAGGAATTAAGACTGACAGGATGTGTTACATCAGACGGTGGGATGACAGGCATCATTCAGAACTCCACAGACTCCATTGAGTTGCTTCCACCCATTATCCGCCAGAAGTTGGTTCGCCTGGAGGTAATTGAGTTTGTGCACATTAGATACTATTACCCTCATTGTTCTCTATCAAACTATTTATGTTTTGAGGTCAGGTCAAGTGATAAATGGAAATAGAAAGATAATTTTTTCCCAGACTTCTTGTTTTCTCTGTCAGATGTGAGATATTTTACATGGGGTATCATTACGGAGTGTCTAGGGTTTAATTTAGAACGCAAATGCATACATGTATTATTATTATATATTTTTTGCTAGTCTGATAATACTATTATTATTGTTAATAACTATTGTGGTTGTATCATTATTATTAGTTATGAACACGTATATCATTCGCACTGCCTCTAAATAATGCTGTCTCTTTCTGCTGAACTAATGAAAATTTAATGCCAATGATTCATAGCTTGAAAACAAGAAACTACACGAGGATTTGAAAAACGCAACTGATAGCGGTCCAAGTCATGAAGGCCCCAAAGTGTTAGTTGAACAGCTCAGGAAACATGAAGAAGAACTTGATAAGGAACTTTTAAATAAAAACCAAGAAATAATTGATTTGCGTGCTAACTTTGATGACAAAGTCAAAAAATTAGAAGTTCAATTATTGGCTAAAGAAGAAGAGCTTAGAAAGAAAGAGCTCCAATACAGTAAGATTGTTAATACCGTTAAACGTGACTGTAATTTATTTGTCTGGGTACAAAAAAAAATGCTTTAATTAAATTAATTATTTTTTTTCAGAAAAATGTATGGAAAAAGCAAAGAGTGTGATAGTTACATTAGAACCAACTTGTGCTGCGGGTCTTGATGTTGGAAAAAGTGATGAAATGGAAAAAGCGAGAGCCGTTAGGGAAATGGAAGAGAAACTTTTGGCTTCAGCTTTTTACAATTACGGTCTGAGTCTACATCGAAATGCAGTGGAAGCGAGAAATACAACTCTTCTACAGCGACAGCGCACAAATGTGTCTCGTCGGAAAAGTGAGATATAGTAGCAGTAGTAGTAGAAACGTAGAAGTAGCTCAATGCATTTATTAGAACGAAAGTCGATCAAATGAATTGAGTAGAGTATTAAATTTTAAAGCAGATTATGTCTAAAATAAGTCTATAATTTCCGTTCATTAGCATTGTATATATTAAGTTATTTATCAAGGTATACTTTAAATTGTACGCAAATCTACTTTCCTTCTTTCTACCGATACAATCATCATGATATTATCATTCCGATATTACTTGCTAGTTAAAGTTAGTATAATTTAAAATCGTGAATCACTTTTTTAACGATAACATCTACAAAGCTCTATACATTAAAATATTATATCGCTTAAAGAATGAATGGATAATAATTTTCCTTTCAACTTTTCAAGTTACCAAGTTTTCAATGATTTTTAACTACCTTTTTATTATGTAACTTTCGTTTCTTCGTTTCGGATTATTTTCTAAATGTGAAACATATATACAAGATTAATAATAATAGTAATAAGAATATTATACTTCCGTCACTACTTCGGTAAAGGATCGATTCAAAGATTAGTTAAAAGAATAACAATAATAATCTTAACTACTATGTGAATAATGATTAATCTATGCATTACCTTATAAGACTATGAACTACCAACTTACCTCAAACATCACTAACATCAAATCCTTTCCCTAGATTTATAAAAACGAATAGAAGGAAGATATTTGTAGCTTGTATTTTTGAAGAACTGAAGAAATTAGTCGGCGCATATTGACTACGTGGGTGACACTGTACAGAACGTGGCAACTGTGCGACTGAAAGGCGTTCCTCATTGCGGTAGTGCTTACCTCACCAGTCATGTACCTGATCTGCAGCCTACTGTACTTGCGGTGAAATCGACTATTTAATTGTAGTTATGTTATTGCGAATCAGTCCAAATATTATGCGTGTGTTGTGTACATACTGCGTTGAAAGTAGAATGTAGAAACAACCTGTTTCAAGTTAAGTAGTAGGGGAAGCTATGGCAGGGAATGTGTTCGTTCGTTTAGCTTTAGCTTGTGGGATTTAAAATCAAGTCACTAGTAGTGTCACATTTATCGTTCCAAACTCTTACCACACAATAATTGTCATCACTCACTTTATATTTTTTAAAACGATGATATTTTTGTGCTCACCTGATCAAACGAATAATATGTAACTCTACTAATTACATAATTAGTGCTAATATTATTTTCTTAATAATGTTAGTATTAATTAATTTGAGTATTATGCTTCATGCGGATGTCCGTGTTTTTAGTTATACGAGTAAGAATACTTAACCACACTTACCAAAGAGTTTAATTTTTAATTGAGTCACCTGTCGATAAATAGATGAACATAAATATTGCCATGTTCTATTCTAATGATGAAACCGTATTAATGTGTAGGCACAATAGGCGCTGCTTTGCGAATAATAATTTTATTTCGACAATTTTGAAAGTTTAACTTCTACAAAATCATAGTAGGCTGTAAGTTTGTAAGGTTTTAGCTAAATGACAATTAACGATGAAACTAAAATGTACACATTGCAGGTTGTTGAATGGTACAATTGTTCAGTTCAATGCACATATCTCTGTGGGAAATGAAAGTTTACCAGTTACAGTAAGTATATAATACAAACAAACCATTAAGGAAATTCTTTTCCTTCGTTTATGGTGCACTTGTATGTATAATGAAAGCAAAATTGTAATTTTCATGTCTACTAATACTACCACCATAGAAGTTGAGCTCAAAAGGCCACTCTTCATCAATTTATACGTAAATATATACACCTAATAATGAACCGATTAGCCATTCACCCAAATCCCTATACGTAACAACCAGCTGTTCAGGTTTATAATAATCTATGCAAATTAAAACGGAAGTCAAACTATAAGCATTAACACGTACATAGGTTGACTTTGAATAATTAATTAGAGAGAATCCTGCAAATGTAGTATCGTTTTATGAAAAAGTAATTGTTGTTGTCATCAACTTTTCAATTAAAACTGATGTCCCATCATCACATAGGAAATGGAATTAATTCAAGTAGCAATTATTTAATCTCAGTAGTAGGTACAGTCGTATAGTTAGTTACATCTTTTTATTGCTGCAGCAGATCTCCCTCTGTGCAGTACTTAAAACTGAAGCCATTCGCAATGTAATTTTTGCAATTTAAATTGTAATTTTTGCTGTTTAATTAAAATAGTTAAGTAGTAATTTGTTGTAGTAGAAATTATGTACACACAGCAAAATTTTAGTACAACTGTTCAACGTTATTATCGTCCACTGTAAATGTAATCAGTTTGAGTTTTTGTTTTTCTGTTTGCTAAAATATTCTGTATAAGCCTTCGTACGTAACTTATTCTATGCACTAATTATATACGTCCACTTTGAATAATGTAGCATTGTCTAATACAGTGAAAAATATTCCTATGATGTCCATTTCGACTTTTGTGTACCTGTAGTGATAATTAATTAATTAATGAACTTAGTATAGAGAAGAAAAAAGCAGCTGTATGTACTAGAAGAATCTTTTCTGCCTTTATTATACATAGCTGTAACGATAATCGTTGGCCTGATTGCCTTAATTATTGTATTAATTTTTATGGAAATGTAATTGTTAAGGCGTATTACCAATTGCGATAATTACTATAATACGCAGTCATCCTGCCTTTACTGAATACAAAATATTATTAAATTTTAGATTTTAAATTATGATATAGTAAGCTCTCTGTTATCATATGGTGGAATGTATTTAGCAGTAATAAAAATGTAATTCTACTATGTACTTATATACTACACCACACATTGAACGTTACATTATATTATACGATAGAAGAAATGTTAATTTCAATGATCACACAAGTGTTGCCTTGATTCGACTAAGAAAATTGAAGTAGGTGTTCGATAATTCTATGCTACGATGATAATACTAGCGGAAGTGGAGATGAAAACGAGCAAAAGATGATGATCAATCAGATGAATACCAATACGTTACAATTTAGATATAACAGTTTGATGTTTTCTTGATTTTGCATTTTAAAATAATAAAAATGTAACCAAATGATTGGTAATTTTGCCGATTATGCTAATGATAATGATATATTGCTGACTTCAGAAACAAATAAAGTATTAATTATTTCACAGATGAAAAAAATTCTTCTGCAAGCTTTGTATTATGTTTACAGGACTGGCTTATCGATTAAAAGGTTGTTAGTTTCAATAGTTTGTTAATTCAGAACGAGGCAGAAGTATACTTCTCGTACCGTTGAATTTGTATATGGGTTTCGCATTTTCATTTCATTTCTATGCACGTACTTAGTTTTAGTGTATAGTCATCAGTTTGTGATGATATAGTACATAGCATGAAAATGAAAACATTTTGTTGGAATTTCTTCTAGTATGGAAACTCAGAGGAGCACGTAGTGTTTTGTGTAAAGAGAAGAAACTATTAGCTAACTGATTTGATTACCCAACAAAGAAGTGCACCGCACATCCGGTTAATTCTGACTTTCTTTTGGCAAATCTATTAGTTATTCTGGTCACTGCACTTGGAATTTTGTAAATACCGTGCGATGCGGTGAAAAGAAGTTATGTGATTTCATTTTTTACTAAAACGTAGCTTTAGACGTGATGTTCTTTGCATGAGTGTAAGTAAAGGTCGCTAACATTCACTCAAAAGCTGGCATTAGTAAGGTACAGTTTTTAAAGTTTTTCTTTCTTTCTGACCCATTACAATATTGGAAACAAATTTCTAAGCAAACAAACGATGCATGCACCTATAGATGCATTATCTTAACTTTAAATATTGGATTGTGATTTTTTTCTACAAAGCTGTAAGATTAGATTATAATAATATGAATGTTTCAAAACAATAATCCATCCCAGAGGCTAAACTACGATGGTGCTAGGTGGTGCGTTGCACCAGGGCCCCGAGGTCGTAGGGGCCCCGTCCAGACTTTGGTAGCACACTGTGGATCGTTTATTAAGGCTACCTTTTCGCTAGAAATTATACAATTGTGTGTTAGTGTAAATTGTGCAATAGTGTACACTTAAACACTTATGCAGTTTACCAGACAAAACATACATACGTGATGCAAATACATGAAAATAAAGATTGGCTTTTTCCTAGGCAAGCCCTTCAATTCTGAAGAAAATTGACCAGAAGTAATTTAAAACAATTGATAAAAACAAAAAATTGGGGTTTAAAGAGTGTGTACGGGAAATAATTAATTTTAAACAGTGGCAAAACAAGAAAATTCAAAATCTGACATACTTCAGGACTAGATAGGAGTTCGGAGAAACTACAATTAAAAAACAAGAAATTGCAGTATTAATCT